>JAECUM010035559.1:0-29851 GCA_016617855.1 Megalonaias nervosa
ATATATATAGATAGATAGATAGATAGATAGATAGATAGATAGATAGATAGATAGATACCTTATTTACCGTGTATATCGGGACACGATACAATATTTTTTTTTCCTGTCCCAGAATTGATAGTGAAACTTTTTTTCCTCAAAGTATATGTCCCAAAACTTAAGAAACGAAATAATTTTGTGTTGAATTTGTGCCCCCCCCGCACGGTACAATAAAAAAGATAAACAAACACTTATTTGAAAATAAAATGAAAGAAACTAACCTTTCATTATTATCCTTGCATTATTATCATTTATTCCTTCTTTTTTTCATCATGCGAAATTTATTAAAGAAAAATATGTATCCACGAACTCTGTAGCAGATGCCGGCTGGCGTATGCATCCTTACTGTAGTGTGTATCGCTTATGTCAGATAACCAAATCGCAAATGAGACGGGAATATCACCCGATTGTTTGAAGACACCTGCCATTCACGCATGATACGTTATAAGGTAGAAAATGACCAAGATTGCATTGTATCAAGGTTAACTATACGATGGTATCTCGCAAATAAAAATCACCATTTGAAAATGCATTCGCTGTGAGTGCAAATGATAATTTTTTCGCTAGTATGGGTTACAAAAGTATTATTATAGCAAATTATTGCTGTGTATACTATTGACCCTACGAACATCAATGGCTGTTTGTATCAATTATGATTACATATGGCAGACAAATAGAAGCCCGAGTGATGAATAAACACAACTGGCAGCGAGCAATAAACTCGTTGCTTAAATTTACCGACAGGATATCAAATACAAAGGTTATTTTATTACAAAGCAAATCAACCCCGGAAACTGACTTTAGATTCTTTTAAGTGTGCATTTTTTTTTTTTTAATGAAGTCGGCCGAGATAAGGAAGCAACTTTGGTTCTTTTGGATTCTTTTAAATGTGCCGTTTTTTTTTTTTTTTTTTTTTTTTTTTTTTTTACGAAGTCGCCCGACATAGGGAAGCCAGCATTGATATCTTTTACCCTGTATTAATGGGAATTTTGAAAATAAATTGAAACAATGGAACAATTTTGAAAGCGACACAGTCTAGTGCGTCGTGCACGCATATCGATATAAGGCTCCGGTGGCCTAGTGTTTAGAGCGTCCGCCTCGGATGCGGGAGGTCGTGGGTTCGATGCCCGGCCGAGTCATACCAAAGACTTATAAAAATGGTACTAACAGCTGCCTCGGTAGGCGCTCAGCATTAAGAGGTTAGTGTTAGGACTGGTCGGCATGGTGTCATGATAATGTGACTGGGTGGGACATTATGTTACATGTCTGCGGCATGATGCCCCAGTGCTAGACATCACTATAAACTGCCCCACTGCAGACCTCGTAGCGATATGACTGAAAAATTGTTAAAGCTAGGTTAAAAAATCCAAATGACACACACATATAAGGCTGAAGAGTAAATTAGTTTTCAATAGTTTCATCTAAATGTTCCTATCCATAGTTTATAGTGTTTTATTTTTCAACAACAAGAATTATGTATTTCGTCTTGTGGGGATAAATGTACGTCATTTCCGGTTGGCGGCCTCTATAGGTGGGAATCGTAGCTAAGGGGAAGTAACAGCGGTGTATACTTCTATTTCGAGTAATTAATTTATTATTTCTTCTTTACACTTGATAATTTTTTTTTTCTTTTTGTGCGAGTATAACTACTTTTAATCATGTAATGCAAATCTGATGTAAAAAGAAAAATGTAAGAGTATGGCCGGTGACCTTTAAGGAAATTTAAGGAATTATTCAGACTTTATCAATTCTATTATCTGAAAATATAGCATCGTCCACGCAGATATGTATGGCCCAGTATTGTTAAAGAAACTCGTTTATTTTGAAACTCACTGAAGATGGAAATGTTGGGGACCCCATGGTGACAATTAGGTTAGAAATTATACATTGATGAATGAAATGACTGAGTTTTGTGCATTTTAACAAATATCCTAGATGTTTTTCCTTTTTAAACACAGTAAGGAACAAACGGGAGGTTCTTTGAATTCCATTGAAGAAGTTTCACATAGTTTGGAAATGGGGATTTGCCACGTTTATTTAGCACACACAACCAACTTACGAACTTCCTTCACTTTTTAGAAATCACTCAACTTACTAAGATGTAAATTGTGGCGTTTAAAATTCATTACAACTTTGATTGGAATTATACATTAAAAAATAAAAATAATAATAAAAAACAAAAAAACAAACAAATAAAACTCTATCACAATAGATACTTTAAACTAGGAGTCTAAACGTGCTTCATATGCTATTATTATAACCATCTGGGAATTTAAATAATTACTTCGGTACATAATCGTTTTTCCTACAATACTGTAAAATGTATGTTCGGTCTTTGCATCGGAGAAACGGTTGCGATATCTCGAAAAGTCTTCCCCTCGAAAGAAGTTAATGCTTTCTTTATTGATACTTAATCCAAGGTTGATTAACCGCAAACGTTCCTTAATCATGTAACCATTCTTTAAAGGTCAAAATCAATGGCCATCCAACCAGGGCATTCCACTTACCCATAGATTACTGGATATTTATTTATTTCTGAGGATAATAATTTATATTGGTTGCAAATCTCTCTCTCTCTCTCTGTCTCTCTCTCTCTCTCTCTGTCTCTCTCTCTCTCTCTCTCTCTCTCTCTCTCTCTCTCTGGGGCTACATAGAGTGCAAAGTCGGAACCCTCTCTCAGTGATGGAAGTTAAAGCAGTGGCATAGCTTGGATATGTTGGCCTCTATGCAAAGCTTACCGATGGGCCCCAGCAATGTTAATAGCTAGGATATTTGGGCCCCTATGCAAAGCTTACCTTTGAACCCCTGTAATATTAATAGCAATTTTGCGGGTCCAAATTACGGTATTTGATGAGTGGTATATTGCCTGTTCCTGGTTTCTTTCTGAACCACTTCGAGTTCATAAAGTCCATAAAAGGCGACGTTCGCCTGGGACGCTGTTTCGTCTAGCGCAAACCTGCGACTACTCAGCCCATAGACTTTCATAAACATGCCACTATGGCCTCAAACTGTAATCCTATGTTGGAATGGTCAGTAGATTTAACATGGGAACGGTATTATAGCCTCAAAGGGTCAAAAGTTTATAGCCTCAGCGGGTTAACAGTTTATAGCCTCAAACTGAAAATTAACATTACGTCGTACCTTTGAGGCAACATCGTTCCCTGTATGTAAATCTATGGAGTCTAAAAATGTATGGCCTCAACGGTTTTATGGCCTCAAACGGAAATAGCATTGTTAAAATCTGTATCTACTATCCAAGCATATACCTTTACAGTCCAACACATTCCATACACTATCCAAACACACCACATATACAATCAAGCAACCTTTTTTGATTACTACTGAAACACCCCACCCCCCATCATCCAACGAAATGGATAGGAAGTGTTGATAGACACACTGTTATACCCTTACACACATGCAAATACAATAGAAGGATAAAGGGTGAGTGGGAGAAGTTTTTGCTGTCGGTAACATAGACGTACACAAACAAAATATACATAAAACTAAACATTTGTCCAGTAAGATTAGGATCTCTAATTTCTAGATATCTGGGTGGCCCCGAAAAGAGCCGTTGGAGTTGATAACCAAAGATAGTTAACACACACCACAATGATTCACTGTTCTTCTCAAACTTCTTCGCATCGCCGGTCCATGTATAAATACTCACTGCACCAACCCCTGCCTTTCCACATACACTCTTTTCTTCCACATAGCCCTGTCGGTAATCTTGGTGATGGTCTATGATAATTTCACATGGACTATATAGTCTGGGTTAAACAGCATGTTCGAAACAAGCGTTGAAGATTCGACATTGGTATACATGTTGGCTTGGTCTTGATAATAGGTGAAACAATGAGACGATTCACTTGTATATAGAGACTGAGACCAGAAAGAAACGATTGAAATGTTCCATCAATACAAGCACGGGTTTTAAAATTCAGTCAGAGGGTGGGTCTTCAATAAGAAGAGAGCGGACGCATGACGTCACATTCAGTATATAGGCACACCGGCGTTCCTGCGATTTACCTTTGCAGCATGGTTCGAGTACCATAATTGTGGCTGAAAAATGAAGACAATGTGGCAGTTTATAGCGATGTTTAGTACTGAGGCATCAGCCGTAGACATGTAGCATGATGACCTAGTCACATTATTTTGACACCAGGCGGACCAGTCCTAACACTAGCCTCTCAATGCTGAACGCCTAGCGAGGCAGCTGTTAGTACCATTTTCATAAGTCTTTGGTATGACTCGGCCGGGGTTCGAACCCTCGACCTCCCGCATCCGAGGCGGACGCTCTAACCACTAGGCCACCGGAAAGGTGACAGAAGGAAGAGATGGAGAACATTTTGCAAATACAGGAAGAAACAAAAGAATAAATTTTGGCAACGACAAGAAGAATAAGAAAGCAGAAAACGAGAAGAAGAAGACGAAGAAGAAAGAAAGAATGAAAGAAAGGTAGGAAGTGAAAACAAAACTCAGTGTATGCTACAAGACATTTTCACGGAGTTGAAGTATCTGAGACAAATTTACCAGACTTCCTTAGCTGAACACAAGAGAAAAACACCGTCACGTACTAAAATTAATAAATTTTCCATCATTACTTCCACACTTACTACCATTCGGATGCTTGTAGCAACAGTAGTTACTACTACCACTACTAAAATAACAACAGCAAAAGGAGAAGTAGGACTTTGTTGTGGAAAAGGATTGAGGCAGTGGGTACTATTATCTTAGGTATGTTCTCTTTTGAGCAGTGGCGTCACTAGGGTTGGTGTCACCCAGTGCGGTAACTCATGGTGTTACCCCATAGGACCTCCTTCCTGCAAAAAATTCAGAAAGTTTTTAGACAGTCATGTGCGGTAATTCATGGTGTCACCCCCATAGACCCCCTTCCTGCACAAAAGATTCAAAAATTTAATAGACGGTCATATGAGGTAACTCATGGTGTCACCAACATGGACCTCCTTCCTGCACAAAAATTCAAAAATTTTATAGGCAGTCAGTTTGGTGTCACCCCCTCTGATAGTGTCACCCGGAGCGGTGCGCACCCCGCTAGTGACGCTACTGCTTTTGAAGAATGAAAATTTCATAACCCGTCAATTTTCTTCTTTCTTTCTTTCACTCTGTCTGATTTTCGAATTTCTTCACTTGTATGGGTTCTACATCTTCACTGTCATCTAGTTATCTCGCCTTCTTGCATTTGTTTTTAATGGCTGTGCGTTTTTCTTATTCTATTTATGAAGAACTCTTCTCTTCACTCTTCTCTTGCTTATTTTCTTTTTTCTTCGGACACTCTGAAGACCAACGTCCTTTTCCTTGACAATGATAACTGGTATATTTTCCTTTGTCTTTCTCTTCTCCTGCCTTTCATTTGCTTTGACGTTGTTGACATTCTGAAGCCCAATATCCTTTCTGCTAACAGACGTAGTATCTTGGTTTTTATCTCGAGAGGATTATTTCGTGGTCTAGTCTGAAGTATCTCTGACGATATGGGCGATCTGTTTTGATTCGTCCATCTTCTTCACAGTCTGAATGCTGAATGAATATATACACTTAGGGTGAAAAACTCTCACTATATATAAGGTGAGTGCGTGTGAAACTTAGTCAAATCAAACTGTCAAATCAAGATGAAACGATCATACGTTGCTGAGAAGGAAACCAGAAGAAAAGCCAAGAGACAACGACTTTCGGTGTCGCCTCGTACGCTAAGTAAAGTGTTAGGTCAAGTAACTGGCATCAAATCGCTTTTCCTGTTCAAATATAAATTTTTATTTTTAAGTGAGTATTTGATGAAATAACTGCACATGTACTGTTGCGATAATGCATTACACCAACTCGAAATTGACCATTCATTGTACATTAGCATCCAGGAATTTCAAACGTGCTACAGTATTTATCTTTAAACCTGAAATTCTCCATGATTATCGTCTCTTTGCCGAGTATTGACTTTATGGGATCTGTCTCTTCACTGGAATAATATTTCATAGAAATGCAACCATTTCCCAGGGCTGCGTATCATTTCTTTATATTCTTTATTACCTCAAATGAATTCATTGTTGTGCACACATGAGAGTTCCAATGGGGTTTCGTTATATAATGCTGAAAATATTTAACCAAGTTATTTATTCTTGGTGTTTCATGCTGTTGTCGCTGTTTTCACTGGTCATTTTAATGTATTATCTGTCGTCACTAGTCATTTCTTTGTCTTCGCAGAGTGGCTTGGTCAACGTAGGCAATTTAAAGTTCTCTTGTACAATATCATAAAATGAATTTTCTCATGTTTTATTATATCTTCAACAAGTTTTCGTTGTGCTTGCTCCAACTCAATCCCTAAACCAGTTAATTTATTAAAATACTCCAGATACGTCTTTGTCTTTGATAAATTATACAGCATCTTTTGTGCCTCTTTGATGAATCGATATAAAGCATTCAAGTGAAATGACCATTTAATCTTCTTGGTGATGTTACAAACGCACCATTGGTCTGGTAATTTAATTCCTGCATTAATCACAGATGTAAATTCTTTCATAATACTATATGTGTCAAAGTGTGTGGGTTCTAATAACATTATATATTATCCCACTACAATTCTGTAACAGTAAATCACATATGTGTTGTCTTCAAATAAGTAACAGAAAGAAAAAGCGAAACCAACAATTTAGGTGAAATCAGTAAGCTATTTATTTCTCTAAGTTACAAAAGGAAATTTAAGTGACACGTACAGTATTGTGAACTGAATCCCAAATAATCATAAATGTCCTCCCACAAGTCCAAAAGCTCAATGTTCCAAATAAATTCCTATAATCTTGAATGTTCTGACGTATCACAATGATTCAGTCCAGACTGTCTTTGAATGAGTTCACAGTATATCCAAATAATATACAATTTAAAGTCAACGAACACTTAGTAATTCCATTGAATGATTTAAATAAATAATTCATCTTGGAATTATATCTGAACACAACTGTAAACTTTGATAACAAATGGATTCCACTGACTCATCTTACAAACATGAATGAATTATTTCTTTACCAAGTCCCGCCCTTATATATATATATATATATATATATATATATATATATATATATATACTATACTATATATATATATATATATATATATATATATATTTTTGACCTAGTTATGAGTCATTTCCATCGAAAATTCCAATCAAATTACAAACAAACTTGACTCAAGAACATTCTAAGCTCATAAACAACTTACTTATAACCTACAACCACGGACAAAAGTTAGCTATGTAAACATCTTGTTTACAAATGACTGTTATCTTAAAGTGCAATCTACAATCATAGACAAAAGTTAAACAAACCATATAGACACATATCAGTATATTGATCTGACTTTGAGCTCACAGCATGGCAGATCCCCAACTCATGACATCACATGGTGTTTTTCCTGATCCTATCCTATTTATTATTAGTTGTGCCACATGTAGACAGTCAGGTCTTGCATTTTTCTATTTATTTTATTTTGTATTTTATTGAGGTTTCAACCTTTTCCTGATGTGTCGATGATTCCTGCCACTTTGAGTTAAAGAATTCTCTGCATCAATATTTCATTATCTGGAATATTGATGTGGGATGGAATCCATGTCAATTCAACTAATATCTTTACTTGTTATAATTGTTTTAGCATGTTTCTTTCATGGTTAACCATACTTTGTCTGCTTTTAAAATAGTAGCAGGCCAATGATTGTATGATGTTTTGTGAGTCACTCAGAACTTCTGCCTGAGTTGTTGAATTTTACCTTTATATTTTTATGAATTTTCGGGTTTCCAGCTTTCCATATACATCTGCAAATTGGGATCTAATTCATCTCTGTTAAGTCTTCTCCAAATCATAAATCATTACATTGAAAAGTGTTGGGGTAATGAGACTTCCTTGTGGGGTCTTTATTTTCCATTAAGTATAAGTGATCTTTTCCAATGCAAACTTGGATTTTTCTATTGTATCATGTAAAAAATATTTTGTTTTCTATTTTTCTTAATTTGTCACTTAATTTGGTGTCACAAATTTTGTTGAAATAGAAATTCTGCAAATGCTTCTGCTTTGTTATTTCCAGGTATACCTGGAGTAAATAACTTGTTTTTCCCCTCATTTTGTTACGCTGCTGCCATAAATGTCTAGTCTTAAGATCTAATATTGAGCAGTAATCTCTATATGATTTTTATTTTTCTGATAATCATTGATGTGTCGATGATTCTTGCCACTTTGAGTTAAAAATAATTTCTGTGTCAATATTTCATTACCCAGAATATTAATGTGGGATGGGATCCATTTATATTCAACTAATTTCGTTTCTAGTTATATGTGTTTTAGCAGATTTCTTTCATGATTAACCATACTTTATCTACTTTTAAAACAGTTGCAGGCCTATGATTGAATGATGCTAAGTGAGTCACCTTAATTAATTTTACCTTTTATTTGTATGATTTTTAGGGTTTCCAGCTTTCTGTATACCACAGTCATCTGCAATTGAGAGAGATCTAATTCATCTTAGTTAAGTCTTCTCCAAATTATAAATCATTATGTTGAAAATTGTTGGGGTAATAAGACTTCCTTGTGGGGTCCCATTTTCCATTAGGTATTGTTCATAGTGTTCTTTTCCAATGCAAACTTGGATTTTTCTGTCTGCTAGGAAGTTTGCCGTCCATTTGTACATGTTGCTGGTTGTCCCATAGCTTTTATGTTTGTATATTAGCCCTTTTGTCCATATAAGGTCGTTTGCCTATTCTAGGTCAATGAATATGTCCATTACATACCTTGATTGTTTTTCATGCTAGAGAATGCTATGCAGATTCCAGTCTGATTAGTTGGTCTATTGTACTATGGTTGTAACGGAATCCACTTTAAGGTGGCACTCTACAGTTTCATAAGTTGCACAGGGTTAGATTTTTAAAGAAAAAGAATTTTTCAGGTTTTCCCTTTATTTTGTTGAATGATTGGTGATTGTAATTTGGGTTATAGAGTATACAGTTTAGCCTTACCTCAGTTTTGCACCTATCGAAAACTATAAACTCAGTGTGGTCATTTTCACTTACTGGATTGCAGAGGTAAATTGTAAAAAAAGAGCCAATATCTTTTTTACTTGTTATATATTGGGTACTTCATTGCACTTTCAGAATCTGATATTGTCTAGTCTGGCAATATTTGTATTCTCTGTTTTAATAACTGCTAAAGATAGTGTACTTTACATTATTTCAAGTACACAGGAAGCAGCCATTCTGGTTAGCTGTGTGCTTAGGTCATGTACAATTGCCACAAGAAATTTCAGCCACAGTACATGAAAGTAACATAGAGGTATGCCAACATTCTCTCCACTGTGTATGTTGCAAATGCAAACAACCTTGCTTTACACCTGTTACTCTCTCTGAAGTACATAAGATCTATAGAGTGCCCCCATAAAGACCACAGAGGTATTCTTGTCATATGATTGAATTTTGGCTGTATAGCTGAAACATTTAAGTCACAAGCACCAAACAGTCCTTTTGATTAATTCTTATGGATTTTTTCACCACAGTACAGTATTCATTAGTAGAGAAGTCCCACACAAGCCACCCTCGACCCGACAATGAAAAGCGAGCTATTTTAGAAATACTCATCATTTTCTCAACATAGTAAACAATATTATGCTGAAAGACAGAAACATGAAACTTTACACAATTATTCCTGAGATGTCACTAATAAATTTTACAGATTGAACAGGATAGAACAGATCAGTTACATAGAGGTCAAAGGTCAAAGCATAAAATATTTGCTTATTCTTCTAACACTTGTATATGGAAAAAAATGAAAGCTGCTTTGTCACCATTTTTGCCCTCATTTCATTACAAAAAAATGAATGAAATATAAACCTTTAATTCAAGCTGACTTCACTCCTGTGTTCTAATACTAACTTACCCATAATTAAGATCATCTTCTGGTTTAATATTATTATCCCCTTCCCCATTAATATCAAGGTTATGATTAAAGTTTTCCTCAAATATTTGTGTCTTTTCTTAATTTGTCACTTAAGTTGGTATCACAAATTTTGTTGGAAAAAACAATTTTGCAATGCTTCTGCTTTGTTATTTCCAGGTATACATGGAGCAAATGACTTCTTTGTTCTCCTCATCTTCTTAAGCTGCTGCTATAACTGTGTAGTCTTTAATCTAATTTGAGCAGTAATCTCTACATGATTTTTGTTTTGCTGATAATATTATGATTTTTGATGCATTTTCTCTTTCTTTATAAGTTATGAATTCCATTATATTTTTTGTTCTATAGAACTTATTTATACTCCTTTTTCCTTGCTGATGTTTTTGCCTTGAAACAGTTGTTTTGTTCATACATCCATCTGGTTGGTGGTGATGTATCTAGTTCGGGGGCTTTAAATTGCATAATTATAGAAAAATGGTTGACCCTTATGATGTTCATACTGACTATGTCCCACCTGGTGGCCACTGCTATTTTCAGTGTGCAATTTTAAAGATCTGTTGCAGTGTGTTTTCTGTTCCTAGGGTCTATACAGGTGTTGGAGCCGTTCTTTACACATACACCACTCCCTCGATAACTCACGCACAATGGGGTCCAAAAACATTGACCGCGTTATAAGCGAGGGCACGAGTTATCAAGGGACCTATAATAAACAACAAAACTAACAAAGGGATCGACATAGAGGCAAAAGGGTGGGTGGGGTGGGTTGGCATGTTACATTGTTGAATACTCAATTAATAAACATTCTAAGATTAATTGTGAATAAATATTTCTTCATAGTGGTGTACTTTGTTTACTTTTTTCCTCACAGAGTAACATTAATTTCAGCATAACTTACAGTATATTCAGGAGATCATCAAAACATTATTCCACATAGTTTTCATTCACTTATCACATGTACGACTTCACACATTGTGTACTACGTCACTAATTTTTGTGTTGAATTGGATACATTCTAGTTTTATTGTTTGATCCAAAGTAGACTTTTTTAATACAAAAGATCGACACTCATTTCGAAAAAACAATGTCGATCAAACGAAAGGTAGATTTGATTGTGGTAGAAGTAAAATAAAAAAAAAAATAAATTCACAAGAGTTAACCATTACCAACATGAATTTAATGGGTCTACAAATTTAAAACAACGTAAATTAGAACATGATAATACTTGCAGTTGGTGACACGTTTGACAAATATCACTTCACATTTTGAAAAAAATCTGTTAATTTTTTTGTGTTACTCTTTGATTTCTCTGCCGCCTCTGTGTATTTTCACGGATGATTATCTCTCTGAGCTGGTATGGATAATTACATGCGGCTTCCTGATTTGCTGAGCATATCTCTCCCGACAATGAATTTTGTTTAATTCCATGTCGGTGCTGGAATCTCCAAATCCATCCATGGCTTGCCCTAAAATGAGATTCATTCTCCAAAATTTTTGCCATTTCTTCTGCTTGGGCCTTGAGAATTGTTCCAGAGATGGGAACACCTTGTTCACTCTGCTGTGTGAACCATGCGTACACAGCATCATCTAATTCGATATCGTTTGCAGTCCGTGCTCATTTTCGTTTGATCCCATCATCTGAATCAACATCATGTAAGTAAATGTGAAACCATTTTCAATTGGTCAAATAAAATGAATTTTGAGAACGGTAATGACCACAAGAACTTATGCTCCTATTGGCATGCCTTTGAATATTTTTATTGTACTTCCCTTGCTTGAGTTGATACAAATGACATATTCAAAGTGATAAACAACACAGGTCTCTTTTAATTGATTTTTTTTAATGCAACAAACACTTCCCCAAACTGTTGATCAAAACAAAGCCAGCATGTAATTAGGTTCTCACAGAAGTACTCATGGGTTTCGATATGATGGTCGATTGACTCTTTTCTTGTTTTCATAGAAGAGAATATGTTGTGATTATAGTGTTTACAATGAAGCGAAATTAAAGGATTAGAACGTGAATTTCACATAGCAAGACACTGAATTGGTGTTTATTTCATTCTCTGTTGCCACCTGTTAGCATTTACCAGAATATTTCGGTGATCGCTGTTTCACCAGACTGTTTATTTACAGTGTATTAAGAACTATTTCTCTCTAAAAACTAACATAATATGTGATATCTTATTAGAACTTGCAAATTTCATAATATGGATTCTATCTTTATGGGCTATAATCACCATTTTCGATGATAAAACGAGCTATGTATCAAGGTCCAATTTACCAATTTACCAGTTCTTATCACGATATTTTTTCATGTTCAGCACATTTTAAAATATATTTTCTTTGGAAAAAAAGCGGGAGCCATGCCGGACACCACGTTATAAGTAGGTTCGTGAGTTATCCGGGCACGAGTTATCGAGGGAGTGGTGTATTAGGTTACATTTTTTGGCCCATTTTGCTATTGTTCTTCCTCTTTAATTAGTTTCCTCACATCCCAAAGCTCAATGTGGGCATTGAAGTCCATGCATATTACCACTCATTCTCCCAGTTCACTTGATGATTGGTAATCTCTTCTTGTGTTTTGTTTTGTACTGGGTTTGTACAAGTTGCAATTATAATAGGTTGGTTCTGTGCTTGGACCATTACTGCATGTATTTCTAGATGACATGATTGTTTTATTTCAGGTATGTCCTATTATTCCATTACTAAACTATTCTTCACATTAATTGCAGTTGTGGAGCAATGTTTCATATCCAGTTAATGTGGGAATGTCTGTAGTGTCATTCAAGTGTGTTTCTTGAATGCAAATTTCATCTGGATGTCCGATAGTTCCTTTTAATTTAATGTTTAAGTGGTCCGCATCCATTGTAATTCTATTACATGATTCATTTGCTAATTGTTCCCTAACTTGTTTTTAGCCACATGTTCTTTGATATATCAACTTTCATTGAATTTCTACATCTATATAATATATTTCATGCCAATGGCTGGTTTCCACAAAATCATTCCTGCTTATCATATGCATGTACAAATAAATTTTGCTTTGTGTCAGATTTTGAAATGAAGTCAATAGTGCTGTGAGATTGAGCTTGCAGTTAAAATAATGTTAATTATAAGAAAATACATTATATACAGAGTTTAACAACAATTCTGGGAACATAGTACTCTGGGAAGATAGTACTGAGTAAAAGTTAGGTTGTGCACATGTTAAAGGCAAAATCACAACAACCCTAAATAATAAATAAAATCACCATATTAAATTTTGTTTCCTTTTCTTATCTCAACTATATTTTATACATAAAGATTGGTGAGTGAAATTTGTGACAATATTAATATAAATGATAGCAAGGTGCTGATTTCACCTTGCTCATGAATTTGACTAATAGCAAAACAGAAACGTTATATAATTACCATGTCCAAAAAACAGGATATATAAGTCATTTCCAACATAAACAGTATCAATTTTATGTCACTGAAAAGGATACTGACCACATATATTTCAAATATTTTTCTGATCAAACAATCAGCTCCTTGCATGTAAACTGCCATGATAATATCAAATTGGTCAAAATGAAGAAAAAAGGTATTGACAACAACAAAAATTCAATCTAAAAGAACTTTTTTACCTTGCTGACTGAATGTTCCTTTAAAAAATATAAGTTTTCCTCTTTCATATGTCATGACAAATTACTGTGCATTAGCCTAATATTATATACATATCATTTAATACTGCAATCAGATGTAATTCATATTTAATATGAAATCATATCTAATTAATATATAATATAACAATTATTTGTAATTCTTTTCTCATCAAAGGCAGTTGTTTATGTGGTTTCCTTATCAGTCACCTTAAAAATAGATTTCATTGGATATGAAAATTAATGACATGAGGAAAATATTTAACTTCAGTATGCACTTTGTCTGCAAATATCATTTCATCCATGCTGTATTCCATCAAAATTTATAAAAAATAAGCTAAATATCATTTATATAAAGTTAAAACCAAGCTGATGAGTTAATGTACAGGAGTTAAATTGAGAAAACAAGTGGGTTGTTGCAATATGGAATATTTTGAAAATCTTAGGAATAATACAAGCTGGAATGGAAAAACAGAAATAAAGAATGTGTCCCTCAAACCACATTTATTGGTAAATAACCTAAACAAAGACAAAACATAATACGTGAAAGATGTTGAACCCATCTTTGACATGAATATTAATTAGAATTAAGTCTCCTGAACAACTTCACTCCATTAAAAGGTACAGCTGTACATGTAAATACATTTTAATATGATGTGAAATAGCACTGTTTTGGGAGTACAACTGTCATATATGACCAGTTTCTGAGTTGGTACACAAACAGTTATGTAATACAATGACCTCTTTTGAGAGACCACCTGCTGTACCGTATGCAATTTTTCATACCCTCTTTTTCCTACACCATCATTTATAAAAATTGCAATTATTTTTTTTGTCTCCTAATGTTTTGTGCATATAACTTGTTTCTGTTAGAACTTTTGCAAATTTTATGTACCTATGAAAATGTGTTATGTACATTTAATTTGCATTGTTTGTTTGATAGTTTTTTAAATTAAAAAAAAAAATTCATTATATGCTACTGTAATGTAACATTGTATGTTGTACTTGAACAAAATCAAATTCATTTTCTACTTGACCTGAATTATTAAATTTTTTTAATTCTGTAAACAACTAAGACATAGTTTAAAAAAGCACAATTCACAAAATACAGTAATCCACCTCTTTGACCATCTGATTAAAGTCAAGATATCCAATTTAATGGACACTTGTATGAAGACATGTTCTGCTGACCTTTCATTTCACCAATCAAATTACAATTTTCATATTCATAAACACGAACAACATTCTGAACATAATGTTTCTAACAATAAACCTCCTGAACATGAAATGCAATGCTTCATTGGAATATACATTAATAAAAAAAAAAATGGACATGGAATTTGAAAGGTCAGCAGAACATGAACCTTTCTTGGTGTCTGTAAGATCTTATTGTAAGCAGATCTTAATTTTAGTCAGACTGGTACTAAAATAACTTTAGAATACATTTTCCCTTCTTGTCATAAGGCAGGCATACAGTCAACAGAACCTCTATAAGCATTGTTGAGTAAATACCCTGAGTAAATGCTCTCTTGTTTTAAGTTGTATCCATGTTGCTACTCAGGTTGGTACTCATGCACATTCTGTATTTTAGAAAATATTTTTTTTAACGTTTTCTGCCCCTCAGTCTCTAAATCTCCTTTTCTTCCTCTGATTTTTATGATATTTCCCAGCTTAAAATTATCCTATTTTGAGATTTCTTCAAAATGGTTACATTTAATAGTCAACCTCACAAGTCATTGCACACTGATCCCACCCCAAGGTACCTAATGAATGTCAACAGAACATCCAGCAACAGAAACAAAAATGAACAGAATAAGACAATTAATATCATGTAAAAATTATGCACTTTCAGAAATAAATAGGTCCTGTGCTCATTTGGACCCATTTATCAGAAAAGAAACAACACCAAATAACATTTACGGCACTCCAACATTTGCACAACATCACTTCTGCATACTATACATGAAAAATATAAACTTTTAAACAATAAAGCTTACAATACCACTGCCCACTAACTTCTTGCAAGAGTACCACCCCTGAGGCGAAAACTCATGTTACGCAACATAAAATCAAGCAAAGAGCCCACTGGTGATTCTTAATATTTTGTTATCTTAACATCCAACAACCCAATTTCAAACCTATACATTGGCACTATTCCTCAGATCTTCTTCATGCAGTCACTGACCAGTCACCAATGGGAACAACCTCACCTAAACAGCAACCTAGCATTAGCTTTAAAATTAAAGATATTCCATTCAAATTTAAACATTTTTTGGGGAGAAAATTTTTGTTTGTATTGAAAATTTCACAAAAACTGGAGGAAAGGTGGTTAAATGTAAACATGTAGATGTGTGCTTATTGAAAACTATTTAAGTGTCCATCATCATCTATGTCTGTGGCCTCAGAGTTAATCATGTTAGACAAACTTAGTGCTCCAGGTGTTAAAATGTAACGATTTACTCCTGGGTGATATTTGTCATCAGTTTATTGGAATTTTGAATAAACTATGATTGACTGATAGCCAGAGGTAAGTACCATATGTACTCGCGTATAAGCCGAAGAATTTAGGAAAAAAATAAAGCCTTGAAGAAGGGGGGTCGGCTTATCTGCAGGTCATGCAATTTTTCCTATATTTACCTAGTCAAGTTGGGGGGTCGGCTTATACATGAACGGGCTTATATGCGAGTATATATGGTAGGTGGATTTTGGCTAATTTGATAGTTAAATCAAAATACTTTGTGGTAAGGTACAGGTTATCATTTACTAATTCAGTGGGACATTGCAAGTGTTTATTTATAAACAATATGTCCAAAATTATTACCACCAAACTCATGAAGAGTAATTAATATAATATGAATGACTTGTAGATAAAGAGCATTCATTTAGGTCAATGAAGATGAAAATGGAAACAAATATATTGAAACACTCAAGCATACTGTTGGAGTCCACATATTTCCATACTCATATCCCACAACTGTTGGCACAGTCCCTCATTCTTTGCCAATTTATTCCCATCCACGACTTTTGATTTATCAAGATATATTCCAGATGATCCCTGAAGTGATTCCTCAACAGCTGCATAGATTACACCCTGAGCACCTGCCTTAGGAGTCAATGAAATTTTTCTGAAAGATACAAGAGCAAAATTTAGTTCATTATATTTCACAATGTAAAAAAGACCCACATCACATGCATAGACACACTTTGCCAACTGTTCATGGAAGTCATTATGATCAATTTATGCCACTGATGCATTTCTAAGGTTATGGCATAAATCAAAATTGGCATAAATCTAAAGTAATTTTCCACTCATAGGATAATTGTAACTTAAAGAAGTTCTTGGGCAAATTAAACCTCTAAAATTTCAAGTAATGGTTTCAAATAAATTAATACATATGATAACTCAACGCACTGGTGAGCAATAGGATGCACATGCATACATGTATGGGAGCTGTGTGCAAGTCACAACACATAGCACCAGAGATGGCGTAAAAATGAGCTCAGTGGTGCAAACTGAAAGATGTTTCCTCATTATAAAAATCAAATTAGCATATAGAGAACATCACCAGTATCATGCTATAGGCAAAAATTTCATTATACAGCACTCACTGTAAGGTCTTTCATTATAATATGATTACTGTTGCATGGCAAGTATGGTCATAAAACACATTTGATTTTAGAACTGTTGCATGGCAAGTATGGTCATAAAACACATTTGATTTTAGAACTGTTGCATGGCAAGTATGGTCATAAAACACATTTGATTTTAGAACTGTTGCATGGCAAGTATGGTCATAAAACACATTTGATTTTAGAACTGTTGCATGGCAAGTATGGTCATAAAACACATTTGATTTTAGAACTGAACTTCATATTATACAAGATTCATTAAGCATTGAAGCTTGAAAATTGATTATAGTACAAACAACATGAATGGCTGTAGCAAACCTTGTAAAATGCCAATCTTAGTATTTATAATTACAATTGTAATTTTAATTACAATTAGTTTAACCCATATTTTCATTGATTACCAAACTACACCAGAAGGATTCATGAATATAGAAGCCTAATTGAAGGTTTACAGGGAAAATGGCTTCATAAAAATTTCTATTTATAAAGAGGCAGTAAAATATCATGGACTTCATGTGGAATAATTTTTGTGTTATACTATTTGACTTCCATGGACACCATTATAATGAGTCTTAGGAAAATATGAACAAGGCTATAATAATAAAGTGCATTTTTTTGTAATGCCAAAACACTTATGATTGGGCATACTTGATGTTAGATCATACTGTAATGGGCAATAATAAGTTATAATAAGTTATAATGGGTTTATAATAAATTACAATGGATTATAAGTTATAATGGATTTATAGTAAATTACAATGGATTATAAGTTATAATGGATTTATAGTAAATTACAATGGATTATAAGTTATAATGGATTTATAGCAAATTACAATGGATTATAAGTTATAATGGATTTATAGCAAATTACAATGGATTATAAGTTATAATGGATTTATAGTAAATTACAATGAATTATAAGTTATAATGGATTTATAGTAAGTTACAATGGATTATAATAAGTTATAATGGGTTTATAGTAAGTTACAATGGATTATAATAAGTTATAATGGGTTTATTGTAAGTTACAATGGATTATAATAAGTTATAATGGGTTTATAGTAAGTTACAATGGATTATAATAAGTTATAATGGGTTTATAGTAAGTTACAATGGATTATAATAAGTTATAATGGGTTTATAGTAAGTTACAATGGATTATAATAAGTTGTAATGGGCTTATAGTGAGTTACAATGGATTATAATAAGTTATAATGGGCTTATAGTAAGTTACAATGGATTATAATAAGTTATAATGGGTTTATAGTAAGTTACAATGGATTATAATAAGTTATAATGGGTTTATAGTAAGTTACAATGGATTATAATAAGTTATAATGGGTTTATATTGTGTTACAATGGATTATAATAAGTTATAATGGGCTTATAATAAGTTATAATGGATTATAATAAGTCATAATGGGTTCATAGCAAGTTACAATGGATTATGATAAGTTATAATGCATCATAATAAGTTGTAATGGATTATAAAAGTCAAGAAGTTTCAACTAGTAAATAATATACAGCAGAATCAGATAGCTAGAGCAATAAAGGAACCGAACACAGCAGTGTAAAAAATCTGTTGTTTGAATGAACAAGGTTTAATATAAAAATAAAACTTTCTGTTACATAAAAAAAGAAGTTTATACAACATGGGGTTTTGGAGTCAACCAATTTTGTGTATGAAGTACTAATTTAGTATCAAAATTTGAAAACTAAAATTTCTCCATTATAATGAGATCAATGACTTACCAATGTCATATCATGAGCTGCATTGTACTGAGGTACTTTATAGTCAGGGACTGTGTTACACGTATACAAATAAAGTCTAACCCCATTTAAAGGTAAGATAACTTTTTAGTTATGGACTATGTTACATGCATACATATGAAGACTAACCCCATTAACGGTCAGATGACTTTAGAGTCAGGGACTATGTTACATGTATACAAATAAAGTCTAACCCCATTTAAAGGTAACATGACTTTACAGTCAGGGACTATGTTACATGTATACAAATAAACTCTAACCCCATTTAACGGTTAGATGACTTTATAGTCAGGGACTGTGTTACATGTATAAAAATGATGTCTAACTCATTTAAAGGTTAGATGACTTCAGAGTCAGGGACTACGTTACATGTATACAAATAAAGTCTAACCCTATTTAAAGGTCACATGACTTTAGAGGCAGGGACTATGTTACATGTATACAAATACATTCCAACCCCATTTAACGGTTAGATGACTTTAGAGTCAGGGAAGCAGCAGGCAGGGTGAACCCTACAACTTTTTTGCTCGAATCCGTGAGTAAAAACATAAGGTTCCTACGAAGGCTGAAAAAAACAATGTCAATAACTCTAAACCAAAGCCTCTAACCGAGATTATTTCCATATAGTTAAAAACGAATAATAAATTGTTTGGGTTAGTTATTTTTGTTATTTTATTTTTGACTTTTTGTTTTTATTTTATAGTGCGTTTAGTTTACTCGTTGGTCAATTAATTTTTGTCGTTTTTCACCCTGCCTGCTGCTATAAATTAACCAAAGATTTTATCCAGACCTATACGATACCTAGATCTTGGGTCATGTAGATTTATTGTAATAAATCCAAACGGAACATCTTGTGCTTTTGAAAAGAAGTTTTTAAACTTAATCATATCCATATCCCCTGAACACCAAGTATAATAAATATTCTGTAAAGAATAATTATCTACTCCATTAAACATTACTAAAATATTGCAGTTATCTCTGATCACTTTTGGAATTTGTGTATAACGCTGAGTGACGTATATAACATCTGTATTCTTGTGTATACCTCGGGAAAATATTCTAGCTGGATTTGATTGTTTGCCCAGCATAACGTCATCGTACACCACTAAATTATTAATAAATCCATCTAGGTCATCTACAGATGGGGCTTCATCAATATCGGTAATAAAGTCAACAACATCATCACCGTTTTCATTCAGCAATTTTGCATTTTCATTAAAATCTTTAAGTACTTTGTAACACCTCTGATCATCTACAGATGGTGCTACCAAATATAGTTTATCCCACTTCAGCCATCTCATTATTAGATTAAGTAATAATTGTGTTTTGCCTGATCCAGATGGGCCTATTATAATCATTCTGATAGAATTCGGTAACGCTGGATGATGCTTTACTGGTTCCTGTTTTTGTGTCGCAGAAAAGTCAATTATATCCATACAATAAATAACATGGATTTATATTGCGTTCGATGTAGAGTACCTACACCTACTGCCGAATTAACAACAATAACAACGAAGAATAAAAGACGTGCAATTACAGGCAAGTGTGTGAAATGTGGTACAAAAAAATATAAATTTATTTCATCAAAGACAGGTGGAGATCTCGCCGCTTCATTATTGAAATTACCAGGAACTCCATGGGCTAAATACTCCGGTGAGATACATCATCCTGGATATAATTATTGTGGTCCTGGAACTCGACTTGATATCTGACTTGATGATCAAGATCAACCAAGACCAGGAGAGTATCCAATAAATAAGATTGATCAAGCGTGTCATGTTCATGACGTTGCGTATAAAAGTCAAGATTTACAACAACGGCATCTCGCAGATGTAAAATTGATTCATGCGTTAAATTCTATACCCAATAAATCTCTCAGAGAAAAACTCGCTAGTTTTCTAGTAAAAACTGCCATGAAAGGTAAAATAATGTTAGGGGCTGGTAATTAATTATATAACTATTATAATGGAATCTATTTATTACAGCCCAAGAGGATATTGGAGAGGCAGATCAGCGATTACTAAACTTGCTGAAGCAGCAAAAGTCTCACGTTCTGTTGCTGCATCATGGTTAGCACGACAGGCAATATGGCAAATTTATCTACCACCACCTAAAAAAATTCAGTACGCACATTTTGATGTCAGAACCCCTAATGAAGTTCATCAAGCAGATATTTTATTTTTACCACACGATGCTATTAAAACACGTAGACGTCAATCACGCACATACAAATACGCATTAACTGTCGTTGACGTTGCAAGTAAATATAAAGAAGCGGAACCATTATCAACAAAGACAGCATCTGAAGTTGCATCTGCGTTTGAGCGAATTTATCAACGTGGTGGTCTACGATGGCCACAATTATTACAAGTTGATCCTGGCAAAGAATTTCTTGGTGCAGTATTATCATTGATGAAAAAACATAATGTTAAAATCAGACGAGGACATACTGAAATTCATCGTGATCAGGCAATCGTTGAACGATTTAATCGAACACTTGCTGAGCGGTTATTTGGATACCAATATGCAAAGGAAATATCTACTGACTTTAAGCCCGGTGAGAGATCTCGTGAATGGGTTGCAAGGTTACCAAGTGTGATAGCTGCGTTCAATAATGAAATTACTCGTTCAACTTCCATGAAACCTTCTAATGCGATTACAAAAAAATATATACCAATACAACGCCGTGAATCTTTCACCAGTATAAGGTAATGTAACTGTAAGATATTTATATGAATTTGGTGAACTTGAAGGTGGTAAAAAAAGAGCAACTGATCCTATCTGGAGCGTGACTACACATACAATTTCTAGCGTGGTTAGATCCACTGGTAGACCTCCAATCTACAGACTGGATTCAACTGCTCCTCAACGTGGATTTGTACGTGAACAATTACAAGTAATTCCTAAAGACACACAATTACCACCACATACAATTACATAACCAGAACCTCTATGTCGATTGCATTCAAGACAGGTTAGCATCACATTATCACGTATATGACCAAGATCACTATTAATTCTGTCTACGGTAAATTGTCTTGGATTATTATTCGAATATTGCCACAACATATTACAGTTACAGCTTGCACAATGATTATTCTGTCGTTGTTTTAGTGTTATAATAAATTCAGTATCGATATCAAAATCACGATTATTTTTATTGTCACATTGTTTATAACCAGATAGTTTTTTTCTTATTATGTCATTATTAACAGTTTGATCATTTTCTGTAAAATTCATAATAACCCTATGTAGTTGATATATTCTTCTGACTCGAGATACTGCGAGATAGACTAAATTTGACCATTCGATCCGATCATCGACAATCCAGATATTTGTATTAGAAATAGTTAACCCCTGTGAAGAATGGATCGTTATAGCGTATCCTAAGGTCCACGGTGATTTATTTATACTCAGTGCATTCTCAACAACATTAATATCGACTAAAATAGTATCATTCAAGACAAGATTTTGTATTCCACCACCAGGAATTTCGACTTCAATATTCTGTCGTCGAGTATCTGCTGGGCGATAACATAATGGTACAGGTAGATCTGAAAACTTTTCTTTATGTAACAGAAATAATTTCACTTGCAGTTTATCACGAACTATCTTTCTACTTGCGACTATTAAATCAGCGGGATTCCATAAATTTAGAAAATCATTCATTGTAGTCTCTGGAATTACTCCTCGCATTATTTCACATTGTTTTTTATCCGGCTGTAGTCTGATTAACCTTTTAAACTCCTTCAGCGGTTCATCAATAGCTCTATGGTCATCATTTATTTCTTCATAATAATCTACGCTATTTTTCAGCCATTCATGTGGAGACTGCCCAATAAAGGGTGGTGGTTGACCATGATCACCACACATTATTACAGCAGTATTCTTTGTCAATAATCAATCAAGAAATGTTTTTAATATTTCTAACAACACCGTGTCTACCTCGTCTCATATAATATATTTAGGTATATATTTCTCACCCATTCGTTCAGGAGTCCATGTGTCTCCACACCATCTAAAGAAACTATGATATGTACATGATTTTACTCCTCGTTCTTTTATTTCCCTGGCAAGTTTATGTGTAGGTATCAAAACAATTATATCTGAATTATTATTCATGAATAATTTAATCACACGTGTTGTTTTACCTGAACCACCGCATCCGTTAAGATAAACAGTTTTATGTCTAGCCACAGGATCATATACAGATGGTGCTGATGACTTTGATACTTGATTATTATTTTTGTAATATATTTCCTTAATTTCAACGTCGGCAGATTCAGAATAACTAATTTCTTACTTTATTCTGCATGATCCCCATTCACCATTACCAAGTAGCGGTTTTAACAAATCTGTATATTTTTTATTTATGTAGAACGAATCTGTAGCAACTCTGACAGCGTAACGAGAAAATCTATTTATCATAGACAGTAGATTTATAGAAACATAGGCTAACATCGATGATCTTAAATGAGTAAATTGCGGTGAGTCACCATCGAGATAGCTCACAATTGTGCCTAGTTTGGTTCCGTCTGACAAATAAGCATTACTCCGATTTATAAATGTGTTTTTTTTCGTTGTATCAGCGATTATAAAATCGAGTTCAGCATCGTCCATAATCAATCTCGTACAATGTCGTTTATGATCATATGCTTCTCCTTGAGTAAATTTACCAATTATCTTTCTACCAAGATCTTTTGCAAGTTTCTCATCATGCTCATCTCTGCATTTACGTATATTATTAGTAATTTCAATAATGTCATTTTCATTAAGATCAGGAAATTCTTTCCTGGCATCGTCAATATTAAATCTATCCGGTTCTGGTAACCAAACTTGCTTCTGTGAACTGTATAATATAATTGCCTCACTCACCTGTAATAATGTTAAAATTCCAACATCAAGCATATGTCGCAATAGTACTATTGGAACCCAACATTTTTCTAAAAAATGTCTTCCAAACCAAGCATAAGTAATCGGATGGAGATTTTCTGCAAACTCAAATGATTCTACATGAGCAAATCCGGTTAAGTCAAAATCTGGTAAAGGTCCGTTTATCGCAACTCTGGTCATCTCATGTGATGGATGTCCAAATCTCTTAAAGTATTCAGAACATTAGCCGTATCCAAGAAAACTCCCAGGATAGCATGCTACCATATCAACTGAGATAACGTCATTATACTTATATTTAGTATTCCACAATCCTCCGTGTCCATATTCTACGCAGCTTTTATGGATATCTTCAAGAAATTCCGATCGTGTTGGTTTCCATAAATTTTTCTCCTGAGCAAAGTGAACCGCTACAGATGGAACAGTAAAACAATTATTTAATAATTCTCCAACCTTGATATCGTCTGAAGTGTATTTTAATGCTAGTTTTTTCATTTCCTCGTGTAGAGATTCTGTACGGTAAATATCACCATTAGGCCGTACAAACTGATCATAGTAATCATATTCTGAACTTTGAAACAACCAAACAGATACAGGATCGTTTTTACTGATATTTTTGATAAAATCAAATATGTGACCACTATAAAATTTAATTGTTCTATCCTGTGGAAATAGAATTACTGCTGAGGTCCACGCATGCGAATTATGATCAATAATATCTATCGGAGCTCCATTTTTTATGTATTTCGGTTTATATAAAACATCTCCTGTTAAAGTCTTTACTGTTATTGGAAATCTTAATTTCTTCTCTAGATCAGCAACATCTTTAATAGATGCTCCGGTATCTTTAACTGATTCTGCCCAGGTATTTATTTTTTTACGTCGTAAATCTGTTAAACCATTACCACGTATCGCGTTTGTAAAGTGTTCTGTTACCCGTTCAGCTACACAGTTTATTCTTGACTCTGACAGTCTCATCGGTTTGAGATCCCCAACGTCAGGTTTATTATTTAGCGGATATATTGCATATACAACCGCAGTAACGGGATATGCGCGTTCATAATACGGTTTGTCAACACCGGTCAGTATTCCAGGCTTAGATTTATTACTCAAAAGAACAATATTATTTCCCGATTGTACACGTACTGGATCACGCTTGTCACGGATAATCCAAGTATCGTCGTCTGTCCTTGCAATAAATTTTATTAAAATAAAATATTTTTGAACATCAAGGTGGTTAATAATTACTCTTCCTCGTTTGTCATTCATCATATTAGTAACATTCCCGACTCTGAATGTTGACCACACATGAGCCGCACCACTATTACGAAATTCCTTCTTGGCTTCACCGATACGTTCTGTTATCTCCATATTTGTTAAAGCTAGATCTTGCATCAAAGCACTAAATTTATATTCTGATAGTCTGTCAAGATCAAATCTAGGTCTATAAGGTTCAACTTCGGATAATTTATTATCCATTATAATTAAGACAAATATTTAAATTAAATTTTAGTATATATATAATGATTCAAACAAAGAATCGATGTATTTGGCTCAAAATTGGATATACTTCTCCCTGTAACAAAGCATGCATGAATAAATTCTGTTGCTACCATATGCAAAGCGTTAAAAATGGTAGTCTAGGACCAAAACCGTGTGTGCAATGTGGTGTTGGAGTCAGAGGAAAAACTCAGTTATGTGTAAAATGCGGCGGTAAAAAATATAGAGAATTAAAACGATATTATGACCAAAAAAATAATACTTTGACATTGTCAGGTAAATCTGCTATAAAAACCGTAGAAGATTATCTGGTCAGATTTCAAAACAATGATTTAAACAAATAATATTATATATAAATGGAGCAAAAAGAATTTGTGGCACATCCCATAATTAAAAATTATGAGGCGTCTCGAGATGGTGTAATCAGGCACTGCCGATTAAAAAACCCAGTCGGTAGTGTTAATAATACTGGTTATCTTAAATTCCGTGCTGGAAATAAAAATTATTACTCTCATATATTCATATTTGAATGTTTTTATGGGGTCATCAAAAATGGACTTGTAGTTGATCATATTGATGGAAATCCCAAAAATAATCGGTTATCTAACCTGCAGGCTATTACACAGAGAGAGAATTCTGCACGTGGAAATGCAGAAAATGTAAAGTATTTAAAAAGAGAGCTATTAAATCCATAAATACAGAAACAGGCCAAGAAATAACTTTTCCATCAATAAATGCAGCTGCAAAACATTTTGGCACACATCCACAATCGGTACAATTTGTTGCAAATAATATTACTAGATCAGCATATTCAATAAAATATGATCAGTCGATAATATTTGAATATATCTAACTCTGTACTCTTAATAAATAAATATTTTTTTACTGTATAGTTCGACTCTGTTAATTATTCCCAATCAATCATGACACCTTCACTCTCAGTGTCATTGACAGAATCAAATAACATAATTTTTCTCAATTGCATTACACGATTGTCCACAATCTTCTTTTTCTCGTATTCACGAGACAATTCAGTTCTTAATTTTCCGATTGAACGTGCAAGAGGCACAAACAGTTTTACCTGTTTGTCATTTACCATTGCCAAGGATTCTAACATAGATTGATAAATTAATTTAACGAATTTATAATTGTATGGCAATGTGTATTTAGTCTCGAATTTTCGTTGTTTTAATATTTCAAAATCGCATAATATTTTCTCAGGATCGAGATTATCAGAGAGATTTATTCCGTCATGTTTTAATTTTTTAATAGCGGAAATAATAGCATTAATATTTTCTTGGTTCATTATATAATAATTATTTCTTCAATATAAAAAATATTTACAAAACATATAATCACAACACAACCCCATATGAGCTCCTCGATTGTCAAACAACATTCTAGCAAGCTCAGGGGCAATCGAAATTAGACGAAACACATACAGACTCAACCCCCATGTGAACCCCTAGGTTGTCAAACAACATCCTAGAAAGCTCAGAGGGTGATCCATAATGACACAAACACAACACATAAACTTATCCTAATGAATATATAATTGTATGAACATGAATATATACAAATGGTGATGATTATGATTTTGATTATATTTTTTGCGGACGGCACAAACACATAAACTTATCCTAACTTATCCTAATGAACATATGATTGTATGAACATGAATATATACAAATGGTGATGATTTTGATTTTTGCAGACAGCACAAACATAAACTTAACAACAAACATAAACTTAACAACAAACTTGACTATAGACGGAATACAACGGTGGGGGGGGGATTTACCTACGTCCAACAGATTTTGTACACTCTCCCCCCATACAAACCCCGGGGAGTGCAAAAGTACACCCACCACGTGGTTACTTGGTGGGAGAGTTGTATTATTTTTCTGTTGGGTTTCGTACCCCCAATTATAAATAGCATCCGTCGCCGAATGCAAGATAATATATCTTTAGCATTTTTGGAGACTCGAACACACAGAGAGTCTACAGAACTTTGATCTACGTACAAACACCTTAACACCTCGGCCACCGCTCTCTTATGAATATACAGTTAAATTTAAGTATATAAACTATTTGCACTGTCTCACATGTGATTACTCTGGACTTGTATTAATAATAGAATAAAATCAGTTATTGTAGAACTTTAGCGTGAATTTACTTCAATTTTTCAAACATAATTCATAAAATAATCGCATATTACATTTTCTGTATGAGTTATCGTTCGTTAGGTCAAAATACATGTGTTAGAGCTAAAAATAACTCTGATTTGTATCAAACGCACTTGCATATAAACCGACGTGAATTTAAGGTTATCAGAGTCAAAAGATGCATCAATATCCCTCTCTGTTACAAATTGATGCTTTACTAACAACTAATTGCTTACAGAGAACAAATAAATCATTAAATAATTAACGAAAACAAGATATATTCGTTGTCTATAAATTAAACGTAGTAATAAGGGAGATAATCGTTTAATTTGCTCTGCAGAGAGAGAGAGCAGAGTTATCTCGCTTCATTATATGTACAATTGCTTTAATCATAGGAATTGATTATTATTCAGATTTTAATGATTTTGAGTACTGTTCAACCTATTAAATCAAAGAATTTGTAACTATTTCATGAATCAAAGTACCATTTAACCTGCCAAAACACTTAGAATAACAAAATAATCATTATATATGTTGAAATTTATCATGTTTGATTAACAAAAATGAAAAAATATAAATGTTTGATCTTCTCAAATTAACGTTATTTAAGAGAAAAATTGATCTTATAGTATATTTCTGAAAAAAATTAAATTTTACTTGTTTTTCTGTTTTATCGAGGGCAAAAACCCCAGCACTTTTTATGTTTTTCTGTCAAATTTCTGATTTATCGAGGGCAAAAACCCCAGGGGTAAAAACTATGTTTTTTGCCGATTTTTTTGATTTATCGAGGGCAAAAACCCCAGGGGTTTTAACAAAATCTAATAAATATTTTTTGTTAAATTGAATTTTGTCCACTTTTTCATAAATCTACCCTATTTTTGATAGTTTTTTCTGTTAAATTTCTGATTTTATCGAGGGCAAAAACCCCAGCACTTTTTATGTTTTTTAAATAATTTCATGAATTAGAGTATCATTTTACCCATCTGATTAATAAAATTCTGATTATTTCAGAATCATATTATTTTTTTCCTTGATTATATCAGGAAATATTTACTCAGACGTTCTACGATCGTATATACAAATTAATATTGAGTGATTCTTGTCTTAGATCCAAAATGTGTCCTGTCTGGTCGGTGAGTTTAAAATTTATTCTTGACAATAATGGATTATGTACACGTAGATAAACTGGATTAATTGGCTCAGATACAATTAACCACCCGGGTGGCGCTTGAGGGCTAAATGAATATAATATATACCCTTGTTGAGCTTGAGTGGATTTTTCAAGATCTACTTGATAGCTGCCAGCAATTATGTCACATACTAAATTGACTGCGATCGTTGATGTTATATTAACAATATCAGGAGAAATATGACGACCTCCACCATGTGGATCATTATTATATTTAAGAATGGTTGGTGTAGGTATTAATTTTTTCCATGAATCACATATTCTTTTAAAGTGTTCATCAATAAGATCATTAACTGATTTCTTTAGCTCTTCAGAGTTAAATCCCAGAATTATAAATGTTGGTAGTTGTTCTCTTGTAATTCTGAAATGCTTAAGAAATACTGTTGTAAACAAACGATTGAGTGGAACACGCTGAATTGGATCATCTTCAGTAACTATATAATTTACTACATATCTATCTGTTGCTGGTTTATATAAATGTTTTTCTCTGTTAACAATAACATTATTCATAAACTCTAGGTCTGAAGCAACTTGATTCAAATGTTGTATTGTTTCAATTATTTGATTTTTTAAATCATCGTTGTAAGAAACATTAATACTTGAAAATAAATTTTGTAGATTATTAAATACACGTTCATGTTCAGATTTAATTGTATTAGCGTATGAATTTATTAAATCAACATTAAGAGTCACTATTTTACCTTTTTTACCATTAATTATATCTGTAAAATAGGTTTCTAGTCTATCTATATAATGTATAACTCTTTTATTGCCTAAATATTTTTGCCATCGATAAGCCTCTTCAACTTTTCGATATTCTGGAAGTTTTATAAATATTATTTTATCTGTAACAAAATCAGATCATTTTGGTTCAGGTGGTGCTTGATAAACTGGTTCAACTTCAGGCCATCCTAATACTGATCTGATCGAACTTTGATAAATATCTACAGAATAATCAGGGGAATTTATTTCAATCACCGCTGATAATGTTGGTTCATAAACAGTAATTGCTATTTTTGATTCTTTTCCTGCAATTGATTTAATTCTGCGCTGAATTTCATCATTGATCTGTTCTATTTGATAAC
>JAECUM010035563.1:0-10678 GCA_016617855.1 Megalonaias nervosa
TATATATATAATATTATTTGTTTAAATCATTGTTTTGAAATCTGACCAGATAATCTTCTACGGTTTTTATAGGAGATTTACCTGACAATGTCAAAGTATTATTTTTTTTGTCATAATATCGTTTTAATTCTCTATATTTTTTACCGCCGCATTTTACACATAACTGAGTTTTTCCTCTGACTCCAACACCACATTGCACACACGGTTTTGGTCCTAGACTACCATTTTTAACGCTTTGCATATGGAAGCAGCAGAATTTCATTCACGCATTCTCTGTTACAAGGAGAAGTATATCCAATTTTGAGCCAAATACATCGATTCTTTGTTTTAATCATTATATATATACTAAAATTTAATTTAAATATTTGTCTTAATTATAATATGGAATTATCCATCATTGAGCCTTCCGCAATCTCGGCGGGAACTAGATTTGATTTTGACAGACTATCAGAATATAAATTTAGTGTTTCGATGCAAGATCTAGCTTTAACAAATGAGGATATAACCGAACGTATCCTTGAAGCCAAGAAGGAATTTCATGACGATGGTACGGCTCATGTATGGTCAACATTTAGGATCGGAAATATTGTCGATACTATAATGAATGACAAACGAGGAAGAATAATTATTAACCACCTTGATGTTCAAAAATATTTTATTTTAATAAAATTTATTGTAAGAACAGACAACGATACTTGGATTATCCGTGACAAGCGTGATCCAGTCCGCATACAGTCCGGAAATAATATTGTTTTCTTGAGTAATAAATCCAAGCCCGGAGTACTCACTGGTATTGACAAACCGTATTATGAGCGAACATATCCTGTGACTGCGGTTGTCTATGCAATATATGCGCTGAATAATAAACCTGACGTTGGGGATCTCAAACCGATGAGACTGTCAGAGTCAAGAATAAACTGTGTAGCTGAACGAGTTACAGAACACTTTACAAACGCGATACGTGGTAATGGTTTAACAGATTTACGAAGTAAAAAAATAAATACATGGGCAGAAGCAGTTAAAGATACTGGAGCATCTATTAAAGATGTTGCTGAGCTGGGAAAGATATTAAAATTTCCAATAACAGTGAAGACGTTAACAGGAGAGATTTTGTATAAATCGAAATATGAATCAAGAGGAGCTTCGATAGATATTATTGATCATAATGCACATGCATGGACTATGGCAGTAACAATATTTCCACGAGACAGAACGGTTAAATTTTATAATGGTCATATATTTGATTTTATCAGGAATATCAGTAAAAGTGACCCTGTATCTGTTTGGTTATTTCAAAGTTCAGAATATGATCATTATGATCAGTTTGTACGGCCTGGTGGGGATATTTATCGTAGAGAATCTCTTCATGTAGAAAAAGGAACATCTTGCGCTGAAATATACTTCTGACGATGTCAAAGTTAGACAATTACTGAATAATTGTTTTACCGTTCCATCAGTCTCTGCTCACTTTGCTCAAGAGAAAAATTTATGGAAACCGACACGATTGGAATTTATTGAAGATGTCCAGAAAAGTTGTGTGGAATATGGACACGGTGGATTATGGAATACTAAATACAAGTATAACGACGTTATCTCCGTTGATATGGTAGCGTGTTATCCTGGAAGTTTTCTTGGATATGGAGAATGTTCTAGATACTTAAAGAGATTCGGACATCCATCACACGAGATGACCAGAGTTGCGATAAACGGACATTTACCAGATTTTGACTTAACCGGATTCGCATATATAGAATCATTCGAGTTTACAGAAAATCTCCATCCGATTACTTATGCTTGGTTTGGAAGATATTTTTCAGAAAAAATGTTGGGTTCCAATAGTACTATTACGATATATGCTTGATGCTGAAATTTTAATATCATTACAGGTGAGTGAAGCAATTATATCGTATAGTTCACAGAAGCAAGTTTGGTTACCAGAACCGGATAGATTTAATATCGATGATGCCAGGAAAGAATTTCCTGATCTTAATGAAGGTGACATTATTAAAATTACTAATAATATACGTAAATGCAGGGACGAGCACGATGAAAAACTTGCAAAAGATCTTGTTAGAAAGATAATCGGTAAGTTTACACAGGGAGGATCATACGATTATAAACGACACTGTACAAGATTGATTATGGACGATGCTGAACTCGATTTTATAATCGCTGATACAACGGGAAAAAAAAAACAACACATTTATAAGCCGATGTAATGCTTATTTATCAGACGGAACCAAACTAGGTACAATTGTGAGCTATCTTGATGGTGACTCACCGCAATTCACTCATTTAAGATCTTCAATGCTAGCCTATGTTTCGATAAATCTACTGTCTATGATAAATAGATTTCCTCGTTACGCTGTCAGAGTTGCCACGGATTCATTTTATACAAATAAAAAATATATGGATTTGTTAAAACCGCTACTCGGTAATGGTGAATGGGGATCATGGAGAATAAAACAAGAAAATATACTTAGTTATTCTGAATCTGCCGACGTCGAAATTAAGGAAATATATTACAAAAATAATAATCAAGTATCAAAGTCATCTGCACCATCTGTATATGATCCTGTGGCTAGACATAAGACTGTATATCTTAACGGATGCGGTGGTTCAGGTAAAACAACTCGTGCGATTAAATTATTCCTGAACAACCATTCAGATATATTTGTTTTGACACCGACACATAAACTCGCCAGAGAAATAAAAGAACGAGGAGTAAAATCATGTACATATCATAGTTTCTTTAGATGGTGTGGAGACACATGGACTCCTGAGCGAATGGGTGAGAAATATATACCTAAATATATTATCTGGGACGAGGTAGACACGGTGTCGTTAGAAATATTAAAAACACTTCTTGATTGGTTATTAACAAAGAATACTGCTGTAATAATGTGTGGTGATCATGGTCAACCACCACCCTTTATTGGACAGTCACCACATGAATGGCTGAAGAATAATGTAGATTATTATGAAGAAATAAATGATGACCATAGAGCTATTGATGAACCGCTAAAAGAACTTAAAAGGTTAATCAGATTACAGCCAGATAAAATACAATGTGAGATAATGCGTAAAGTAATTCCAGAAACTACAATGAATGATTTTTTGAATTTATGGAGACCTGCTGATTTGATAGTTGCAAGTAGAAAGATAGTTCGTGATAAACTGCAGGATAAATTATTTCTGTTACATAAAGAAAAGTTTTCAAATCTGCCTGTACCATTATGTTATCGCCCAACAGATACTCGACGACAGAATATTGAAGTTGAAATTCCTGGCGGTGGGATACAAAATCTTGTCTTGAATGATATTGTTTTGGTTGCTGTTGATGTTGTTGAGAATGCGCTGAGTATGGATAAATCACCGTGGACGTTAGTATACGCTATAACGATTCACTCATCACAGGGATTAACTATTTCTGATACAAATATCTGGATTGTCGATGATCGGATCGAATGGTCAAATTTAGTCTATCTTGCAGTATCTCGAGTCAGAAGAATATATCAACTACATAGGGTTATTATGAATTTTACAGAAAATAATAATCAAACTGTTAGTAATGACGTAATTAGAAAAAAACTATCTGGTTATAAACAATGTGGCAAAAAAAATAAGCGTGACTTTGATATTGATACTGAATTTATTATAACACTAAAACAACGACAGAATAATAATTGTGCAAGCTGTAACTGTAATATGTTATGGCAATATTCGAATAATAATCCAAGACAATTTACCGTAGACAGAATTAATAGTGATCTTGGTCATACACGTGATAATGTGATGCTGACCTGTCTTGAATGCAATCGACGTAGAGGTGCTAATTTACATAAGTGAAGGTGGTGGTAATTGTGTATCTGTAGGAATTATTTGTAATTGTTCGCGTACAAATCCACGCTGAGGAGCCGTAGAATCTAGTCTGTAGATTGCAGGTCTACCAGTGGATCTTACCACGCTAGAAATTGTATGTGTAGTCACACTCCAGATAGGATCGGCTGCTCTTTTTTTACCACCTTCAAGTTCACCAGGTTCATATAAATATCTTACAGTTACATTACCTAATACTGATTGAGAGGAAGATTCATGTCGGTGTATTGGTATATATTTTTTTGTAATCGCATTAGTAGGTTTCATGGAAGTTGAACGAGTAATTTCATTATTCAATGCAGCTATCACACTTGGTAACCTTGCAACCCATTCACGAGATCTCTCCATGGACTTAAAGTCAGTGGATATTTCCCTTGCATATTGATATCCAAATAACCGCTCAGCAAGTGTTCGATTAAATCGTTCAACGATTGCCTGATCACGATGAATTTCAGTATGTCCTCGTCTGATTTTAACATTATGTCTTTTCATCAACGATAATACCGCACCAAGAAATTCTTTGCCAGGATCAACTTGTAATAATTGTGGCCATCCTAGACCACCACGTTGATAAATTCGCTCAAACGCAGATGCAACTTCAGATGCTGCCTTTGTTGATAATGGTTCAGCTTCTTTATATCTACTTGCAACGTCAACGACAGTCAATGCGTATTTATATGTGCGTGATTGACGTCTACCAATTTTAATGGTGTCATGTGGTAAAAATAAAATATCTGCTTGATGAACTTCATTAGGGGCGCTGACATCAAAATGTGCGTACTGAATATTTTTTAGGTGGTGGTAGATAAATTTGACATATTGCCTGTCGTGCTAACCACGCTGCAGCAACAGAACGTGAGACTTTTGCTGCTTCAGCAAGTTTACTAATCGCTGCTCTGCCTCTCCAATATCCTCTTGGGCTATAATAAATGGATTCCATTATAATAGTTATATAATTAATTACCAGCCCCTAACATTATTTTACCTTTCATGGCAGTTTTTACTAGAAAACTAGCGAGTTTTTCTCTGACAGATTTATTGGGTATAGAATTTAACGCATGTATCAATTTTACATCTGCGAGATGCCGTTGTTGTAAATCTTTACTTTTATACGCAACGTCATGAACATGACACGCTTGATCAATCTTATTTATTGGATACTCTCCAAGTCTTGGTTGATCTTGATCATCAAGTCGGATATCAAGTCGAGTTCCAGGACCACAATAATTATATCCAGGAAGATGTTTCTCACCTGGGTATTGAGCCCATGGAACTCCTGGCAATTTCCCTAATGAAGCAGTGATATCTCCACCTGTCTTTGATGAAATAAATTTGTATTTTTTTGTACCACATTTCACACACTTGCCTGTAACTGCACGTCTTTTATTTTTTGCTGTTATTGTTGTTAATCCAGTGGTATGGGTATGTGCTCTGCATCGAACGCAATATAAATTCATATTATTTATTATATGGATATAATTGACTTTTCTGCGACACAAAAACAAGAACCAGTAAAGCATCATCCAGCATTACCGAATTCCATCAGGATGATTATAATAGGCCCATCTGGATCAGGCAAAACACAATTATTACTTAATCTAATAATGAGATGGCTCAAGTGGGATAAATTATATTTGGTAGCACCATCTGTAGATGATCAACGGTGTTACGAAGTACTTAAAGATTTTAATGAAAATGCAAAATTGCTGAATGAAGACGGTAATTATGTTGTTGACTTTATTACCGATATTGATGAAGCCCCAGCTGTAGATGACCTAGATGGATTTATTAATAATTTAGTGGTGTACGATGACGTTATGCTGGACAAACAATCAAATCCAGCTAGAATATTTTCTCGAGGTAGACATAAAAATGCTGACGTGATCTATGTTACTCAGCGATATACACAAATACCTAAAGTGATCAGAGATAACTGCAATATTTTAGTCGTGTTTAATGGAGTAGATAATTATACCTTACAAAATATTTATTATACTTGGTGTTCAGGGGATATGGATATGATTAAGTTTAAAAACTTCTTTTCAAAAGCACAAGCTGTTCCGTTCGGATTTATAACAATAAATCTACATGACCCAAGATCCAGATGTCGTATCGGTCTGGATAAAATCTTTGGTTAATTATAGCAGCAGGAAGGGTGAACAACCAAAATTGAGTGACCCGGCGAGTAAACGAAACACACTATAAGATAAAAACAAAGAGTCAAAGATAAAATAACAAAATAGCTAACCCAGACGATTTATTATCCGTTTTCAACCGTATGGAAATAGTCTCGGTTAGAGACTTTGGTTTAGAGTTATTGACATTGTTTTTTCAGCCTACGTAGGAACCTTATGTTTTAGACAAATGACGATTCAGACAAGTGGTCTGTTCACCCTTCCTGCTGCTACTCTGTATCAAAGCATGAAGAACTCTGTATCAAAGCATGAAGAACTGTGTCAAAGTAGGAAGAGCTCTGTATCAAGGCATCAAATCATAAAGAGTTCTGTGTCAAAGCATGAAGAGCGCCATATCCAGACATGAAGAGTGATGTATCACAGTATGAAGAACTCTGTATCAAGGCATGAAGAACATTGTATCAAATTAGCAAGAGCTCAATATTAAAGCATGAAGAGTTTTTTATTAAAGTATGTGGAGTTCTTTGCATCGTATGCAGAGTTCCGTATCAAAGCTTGAAGAGTATTGTATCAAAGTATGAAGAGTTCCGTATGAAAGCTTGAAGAGTGTCGTATCAAAGTATGAAGAGTTCCGTATCAAAGCTTGAAGAGTGTTGTTTCACAGTATGAAGAGTTCTGGATCAAATCATAAAGTACTCTGTATCAAAGCATGAAAAGCTCTGTACCAAAGCATTACAAGTTCTGCATCAAAGCGTAAAGAACTCTGTGTCAAAGCACGAGGAACTCTGTATCAAAGTATGAGGAGTTCTGTATCACAGTATGAAGAGTTTTGTTTCAAAGCGTGATGAGTTCTTTATCAAAACATGAAAAATTCTGTATCAAAGCATGAAGAGTTTGGTATCAAATAATGAAGAGATCTGCATCAAAACATGATGATCTCTGCATCAGATCATGAAGATCTCTGTATCAAAACATGAAGAGTTATTTATCAAAGTATGAAGAACTCTGTATCAGAGTATGAGGACGTCTGTATCAACACATGAAGAACTCTGTATCAAATCATGACGAGTTCTGTATGAAAACAAGAAGACCTTTGCATCAAATCATGAAGAACTCTGTCAAAGCATGAAGAGTTATGTATGAAATCATGAAGAGCGCTGTATAACAGTATAAAGGGGTCGGTATCCAATCATGAAGAGCGCTGTATCAAATCATGAAGAGTTCTGCACCAAGCATGAAGAGCGCTGTATAAAAACATGAAGAACTCTGTGCCAAGTATGAGGATATCTGTATCAAACCAAGCATGACGAGCTCTGCAGTAAAGCATGAAGAGTTCTGTATCAAAGTAGGAAGTGTTATGCATTAAATCATGAAGAGTTCATATCACAGCATAAATTGTCCTATCCCAACGAATTAAGAGTTCTGTATCACAGTATGAAGTGTTCTGTCTCAACGAATTAAGTGTTCTGCATCACAGCATGTGGACAAGGTCTTGCATCAAAGCATGTGGACAAGGTCTTGTAACAAATCATATCGTCAAGGTCTTGCATGAAAGCATGTCGACAAGGTCTTGCATGAAAGCATGTCGACAAGGTCTTGTAAAAAAAAAAGCATCTCGACAAGGTCTTGTAACAAAGCATGAAGAATTCTACATCGAGCTATCAAATGCTCTTTTCAAAGCAGGAAAAGTTCTGTATCAAATCATGAGGAGTTTTGTTTGACAGCATGAAGACTTCTATATCAAGGCATACTTTGTTGTTTAATTTTTTTTATAAGGGAGGTTAAATGATTTGATTCGAATGGTAAAATGTATCATATAAATTCAGACACTACTGGCAGATTTTCTCAATGTGTTTATTTTCACAAGTTACTGAAGGAGATACATATAATATTTTTTCTGGGTATACATATTGGAAGCAAATAATGTTAAGAATGGTACCAAGTTGTAATGGCTTTTAACAACACTGTTAAGAAGGGTACCCAGTTGTACTGGCTTTAAAAATCACTGCTGAGAATTGTACATGGCTTATTAGCATGCCATCTTACCTTGCTGACATCAATATGCCTAGACAGGATATTGGAGGACATATCACAGACTAGAGGAACGCCATTCGTTTCTGGCACAAACTGAAATTCCACACCTGCAATAAAAAGTGAAAGAAAACATATCTCATGTCAACAAATAAAGTGAGAAACGTCACATCAGAAATTCCTGACAAGAAGTGTGAAGTAACTTCGATGTCCATATTCTATACGATTTAGATTTATATACCCGAAGAAAGCACCTATGATCAAAGAACAAATTTGAATAAATAAATAAATCTGAGCATTCCAGTACAAATGAATCAATTATACAATTTATACACACTTAGAATTCAGAAGAAAAAACGATTATAAGATCTTGTTTCTCTCTTTAATTGTTAAGTAGTGACTGGTAAATATGCAATGTTGATTTTGTTATTTCCTTCATGCTAGCTCCTGAGTTTGTTTTGTTTTCTTTAAATACATAATTATCTGAAATCCAAGCACATTTTTAAGATAAACACCAAACTTCATTCATTGTTTACGATTCGTAATACTGAGAAAATATTCTATCTTACCATGGATTGTCTCATTAGCACAGTAGTACACATAAGAAGCATCTGGGTTAAGGTTCCATGTTGACTGGTCAGGTATCACTGCAATCAAATAAATAAATACATTTTATATATGTCGAGGCTATGATCATGACACATATCACAAAAGGCAGTCGAACGTTTATCCAAATAGTTTTGGTTACTCAGTTTTGTGACCTTAAGTTTCCATGCATATAATAACATCATGTATATACACTACGTAGATCTTATTATACAACTGGATCTAGTATAAAAACAAGAACAGTACTTTGATGTGCATGAACATTGATTCATAAATATATGCCACAAAAGTGACAAAGATCCAAACCTGATGTAAGACATACTGCCTTCAGAGCTCCTAACAAGCTGCTCATTTGTTTTTGTAAAGTGTGCAAGTAAATGAAGTTAAAATGCATGCAAAACTGTGCATGCTCTAAAACACACACGAAGATGAGAACTGGCTAACAAAACACATGCAACATTTCAAGCATTTAGTATTGCCAGCATATTTCTCCTGCCTTATACAAAGTGAATCTTCTATCACGCCATATACACAGTGAATGTACTCCATCAAGGCATATTCACAGTTTACGTATTCCATCAGGACATATTCAAAGTTAATGTACTATATCAGGACATACACACAGTGAATGTTCTATCAGGACATATACAAAGTGAATCTTCTGTCACGTCATATACACAGTGAATGTACTCCATCATGCCATATACACAGTGAATGTACTCCATCAAGACATACACGCAGTGAATGTACTCCATCAGGACATATTCACAGTGAATGTACTCCATCAAGACATATTCACAGTGAATGTGCTCCATCAAGACATATACACAGTGAATGTTCTATCAGGATATATACAGAGCGAATGTACTCAATCAGGACATATTCACAGTGAATGTATTCCATCATGACATATTCACAGTGTATGTACTCCATCAGGACATATACACAGTGAATGTTGAATCAGGACATATACACAGTGAATATACTCAATCAGGACATATACATAGGGAATATACTCCGTCAGGACATATTCACAGTGAATGTACTCCATCAGGACATGTACACAATGAATGTTCTATCAGGACATATACACAGGGAATATACTCCGTCAGGACATATTCACAGTGAATGTACTCCATCAAGACATGTACACAGTGAATGTACTCCATCAGGACATATACACAGGGAATATACTCCGTCAGGACATATTCACAGTGAATGTACTCCATCAAGACATGTACAAACTGAATGTACTCTATCAGGACATATCCACAGTGAATGTTCTCCATCAGGACATATAACACAGTGAATGTACTCCATCAGGACATATTCACAGAGAATGATCTATCATGCCGAATGTGATTATTATAACTATGGAATCGGGACAAATTAAGATTTTAAAGTACACCGTTACAATGTTAGAACTCGATGATAAGGAGAAACGTTACGAAATACAGAAATATAATCCAATGCAGTGAGTTTTTCTTCATCACTTGCTCTTGCTTCCTTGATGATTATAATTCCAGATTTAGCATTTTGTATTCGCACAAACCTTATATGCTTATACAGAACACGTGATACATTACAACACACCCTCTAAAAATATTCCAACAATTGCGAACGGTAAATTATTGTTGTTTAATATCCTTCCATGTAGACCAACACACCCTCTAAAATATTCCAACAATTGCAAACTGTAAATTATTGTTGTTTAATATCCTTCCATGTAGACTAACACACCCTCTAAAAATATTCCAACAATTGCGAACGGTAAATTATTGTTGTTTAATATCCTTCCATGTAGACCAACACACCCTCTAAAAATATTCCAACAATTGCGAACTGTAAATTATTGTTGTTTAATATCCTTCCATGTAGACCAACACACCCTCTAAAAATATTCCAACAATTGCGAACTGTAAATTATTGTTGTTTAATATCCTTCCATGTAGACTAACACACCCTCTAAAAATATTCCAACAATTGCGAACGGTAAATTATTGTTGTTTAATATCCTTCCATGTAGA
>JAECUM010035565.1:0-13949 GCA_016617855.1 Megalonaias nervosa
TATGAGTGGTTATGTAGATGATCCACAGGAGTGGCTCTGCAGATGTGCTATTTGGGCACCTCTGCAGATGATCTATGATTGACTTTGTAGATGATTTATAAGGAGGCCCTGCAGATGACCTCTAAGGGTCATTCTGCATATGGTCCATCTGCAGATTATCTACAAGAGTGACTCTGAAGATGATCTCATAAAGTGGCTTGGAAGATGGTCTCTAAGAGTGGCTCTGTGGATGATCTCTAAGAGTGGCTCTACAGATGGTCTATAGGGGTGACTCTGCAGATGATCTCTAAAAATGACTGCACATGATCTCTAAAAGTGGTTTTGCATATGATCTCTAAGAGTGGTTCTGCAGATGATCTATAAGAGTGGCTCTGCAGATGATCTCTAAAAGTGACTTGGAAGATTGTCTCTAAGAGTGGCTCTTCATATAATCTATAAGAGTTGTTCTGCAGATGATCTATAAGAGTGGCTCTGCAGATGATCTCTAAAAGTGGTTTGGTAGATGGGCTATAAGAGTGGCTCTGCAGATGATCTCTAAAAGTGGTTTGGTAGATGGGCTATAAGAGTGGCTCTGCAGATGATCTATAAGAGTGACTCTACAAATGATCAGTAAGAGTGGCTCTGCAGATGATCTGTAAGGATGAATCTGCAAATGATCTCTAATGGTGACTGCAATTTATCTATATGAGTGGCTATGCAAATGATCCACAAGATTGACTCTGCAGATGATCTATATGGGTGGCTCTGCAGATGATACATAAGGGTGGCTTTGCTGATGTTCTATAAGAGCAGCTCTGCAGATGACCTCTAAAAGTGGTTTTGCAAATGATCTATAACAGTGGCTCTACAGATGATCTCTAAGAGTGGTTTGGCAGATAATGAATAAAAGTGGCTCTGCTGATGATCTATAATGGTGGCTCTACATATAATTTATAAGAGTGGCTCTGCAGATGATCATTAAGAATGACTCTGCTGATGATCCAGATGAGTGGATCTGCAGATGATCTATAAGTGTGACACTAGATAATGCTCCAGCCCAAGCAAATCCATTTTGAACTGCCTAAACAAACTGTTCTATACGGTTTTAGATAAAAAAATATATTAATAGACTTAATGTTTTTTATTGTTATTAAATTGGTTTCAGACATGGATATAGAACAAGTAATCATGTTTGTTGTACATTCCACTGTAGAAAAGTATATCTTAAACGGTAAAGATCATTCCAACCTAAATATACTACAATGTTTGAGAAAAGTTTTTTAAAATTCTCACTGACATGTACAAGGAGACAAATTGTATAAAACGAAACTAAGGATTAATTGGTTCAATTTAAGCAATGCTGGAATGAAAGCGTCCGCCTTGGATGCGGGAGGTCATGGGCTTGAACCCACACTGAGTCAAAGCGAAGACTTATAAATGTTACTAACAACTCGCTTGGCATTCAGCATTAAGAGATTAGTGTTTGGATTGGTCAGCCTGGTGTCAGGATAATGTGACTGTGTGGGACATGATGCTACATGTCTGTGGCAATTCATACCACAGTTCTAGACACCATTATAAACAGCCACACTGCTGACATCGTAGTGATAAGACTAAAATTGTTAAAGTTATGTTAAAAATCCAAATCTCACATGTACACATACCACCAGACAGATGTTAAAATAGGAATTAATAATTCTGATGTAAACAATGTTACACAGACCTCCACTTGACCTACAAGTATGTCACAATAACCTATTAAAATATTATGGGACACAGGACCTTCTCAGAATCTTTCTTTTATCAGGTACTTTGCCTTTTTCTGAGAACCCTTCTTCTAGTGAAAGTGTCCTTATTCAAGGAGTACAGTGCAGCTTTGTTAATGTTCCACTCCATTGTATCCATTTTCCAAGACTTAGTCTCAGACCATGAAAAAATTTCATCGAAATTTGAAGAATTTGATTTGGTCATATTGTTTTCATACAGGAAAAGATTGGGATGATGGTGTTCATTTGCTTCTTGTTTGCTGTTAGGTAATCAGTTAAAAAATCACTGGGTTTTAGTCCTTTTGAACTAGTTTTTGGATATACTGTCCGTTGACCATTAAAGTTATTAAATGAGAAAATTCTTTCAACTGAAGATTCAGAAATTAATCTTCTTGACCACGTGTATGTCTCTGATTTCAAATATAAGTTGTCAAAGGCTTGTGAAGTAGCAAGAACTAATCTTCACTCAACTTAGTCAAAATGAAATTAAGGTACATGTACGACAGACCTACAAAACAAAGGAGTTTTCTTGCCCATACCTCAAAATCCTATTCAGTCTAAGTATGATGGTCCTTATACAATTGAAAAGAAAGTAAGTGACTTAAATTATATCATTAACACTCCTGGAAGTGAAAACAGAAACAGCTTTGCCATATAAAAAATGTTACAGGAGTATGTTGACAGGGCTAGCCATGTTAATCATTCAATCAATTTAGTTATACCTGTCCCCCATAGTGTGGATTTTAACGACAGCATTAAAGTGACTTTGGTTTAACCAATCTTCAGAAATTCAGAAATATTAAATAATTTGTATCCGAAACTTTCGTATCAACAGCCACAAGAAAAGAGTGAGCTAAAACAGCTATTATATGAATATGAACACTTGGTTCCATATGTTCCAACACAAACCAAAAAATCTACCATGACATTAAAACCTACACCCATGAAACAGCATCCTTACAGGATGAATCCTCTCAAACAGGAAGGTTTGAAATTTTTTAAAAATATTTCCCAGAAAATAATTTTAGGACAAGGAGGTTAAGACACCTGTTAATTGACTGTTGGTGCCTAATGATCATTCTGATCAAAAGACTAATTGCATGTGCATGTGAATTGATACCTCTCTTTGATAAGCATTACTCGGCACAGTTTTAATCTTTAATATTAAAAATCCTTATGCAGTGTTTGGAACAGTTCAACTGCATATTATCATATACTGTATTTAAAAAAATAGTGCCAACACTACTACACATATACGGATGCCATTAAACACTACTGTAACATACAAACAGATGTCACTAAGCGCTACTACACACATACAGATGTCATTAAAGACTACTATTACATACATACACACATACAGATGCCATTAAACACATCTACAGATGTCATTAAACACTACATACATATATACATACATACAGATGCCATTAAACACAACTACATACATACAAATGCCATTAAATACTACTACACATATAGAGGTCATTAAACACTACATACATACATACATACATACATACACAGATGCCATTAAACACAGCCACATACAGATGCCATTAAACACAATTACATACATACAGATGTCACTAAACACTACTGCATACATACACAGATGCCATGAAACACTACTACATACATACAGATGCCATTAAACACTACTACATACATACAGATGCCATTAAACACTACTACTTACATACATACATACATACATACTGATGCCATTAAACACTACTACATACATACATACAGATGCCATTAAACACTACTACATACATACATACATACATACATACATACATACAGATGCCATTAAACACTACTACATACATACATACATGATGCCATTAAACACTACTACATACATACATACATACATACATACATACAGATGCCATTAAACACTACTACATACATACATACAGATGCCATTACTACATACATACTGCCATTAAACACTACTACATACATACAGATGCCATTAAACACTACTACACATACATACATACATACATACTGATGCCATTAAACACTACTACATACATACATACAGATGCCATTAAACACTACTACATACATACATACATACATACATACATACATACAGATGCCATTAAACACTACTACATACATACATACATACATACATACATACATACATACATACAGATGCCATTAAACACTACTACATACATACATACAGATGCCATTAAACACTACTACATACATACATACATACATACATACTGATGCCATTAAACACTACTACATACATACATACAGATGCCATTAAACACTACTACATACATACATACATACATACATACATACTGATGCCATTAAACACTACTACATACATACATACTGATGCCATTAAACACTACTACATACATACATACATACATACATACATACATACATACATACATACAGATGCCATTAAACACTACTACATACATACATACATACATACATACATACATACATACATACTGATGCCATTAAACACTACTACATACATACATACAGATGCCATTAAACACTACATACATACATACATACATACAGATGCCATTAAACACTACTACATACATACATACATATATACATACATACATACACAGATGCCATTAAACACTGATACATACATACAGATGCCATTAAACACTATTACATACATACTGATGCCATTAAACACTACTACATACATACAGATGTCATTAAACACTGCTACATACATACAGATAACACTAAATACTACTATGCATCTTCAGATGTCATTAAAAAGTACTACTACATACATACATACATATGTACAGATGCCATTAAACACTACTAGACACATAGGGATGCTAGTAAACACTACTACACACATACAGATGCCATTAAACACTACTACACACATACAGATGCCATTAAACACTGCTACATACATACAGATGCCATTAAACACTGCTACATACATACAGATGCCATTAAACACTACTACATACATACAGATGCCATTAAACACTACTACATACATAGAGATGCCATTAAACACTACTATATACATACATACTGATGCCATTAAATACTATTACACGCATACAGATGCTATTAAACACAACTACACACATATGGATATCATTAAACACTACATACATACATACATACATACATACATACATACATCCATACATACGTACATACATAAATAGATACATACATACATATGCATAGTATCACTACAAGGACTCAAGCATATCTTTCACAAGCTATTGGTGTAGGATGCCCAGAACTGACAAACTCTCCTGATGAGCAGATAATGATAGGTACATTTTGTGGGATGGAAAAAAGTTTGTTGCAATATACATGTTATCACAATACAAGGATTGTCACTGGACCCAGTCTTACTGTATAGTCTTGTGACAGATATACAGAGATGGTAACAGGTTGATTTAAACCATGGCTGATTCGGACCAAATGCCAGGCTGATTTGGACCAAATGAAATATTCATAAGTTTCGTCCTGTATTTAAATGTGACATTTACACATTTACATTTGTTTAAAATATTATCTTTATCACTATTTCCCAGGTATGCTAAGCAGTTCAAATCTGCATTTAAAGATACAAAACCCGAATTTTATGCAAGAAAATGGTGCTGTTATATATAACAAAATGAAATAATGTAAGACTTTTTATTTTATAATGGTAATTTTGTAGTGAAATATTTTTAAAGCAGCTTATTCACCTTAGTGCAAAATTTAAAGAGATTATTTAATTGAGAAACAAGAAAATTACTAACAATGAAGGAAATCATGAAAACAGAGCTCAAGCAGTCATACTTGTGTCTATTATTATAGATATATTTGTGTCTGAGTATAATGCTTCTGTTATTTATCTTTATCATGATAATTCTTCTTTACATTCTTGATGCCAAGTAACATAAATACTACTGATGCTAAATAACATATATATTAAAAATTAAACTGAGGTCCTGTCAAAATAATGATTTAATTCAATACAGTATCATATGTCAATATTATCTGTCTATTGTTATGTATATTTAATTTAACTGTTTGTTTGTTAGTTTTTAATTTTTTTAATTCCATTACATGCTATTGTAATGTAACATTGAGTTCAGTTCTGTTTGATCTGATGGATGATTTTTTAAAATTTTTTATTTCATCGACGTAAACAACTAACACTGTATCTAGTTCTTGACCTTGTTCCAAAATCAGTGAGTTTTGGTAAACAACTTTTTAAATTATTCTTTAATCTTTTTCATAGAAAGAATTGTTAAGCTGAATCAAGGTCATACTTGGATTACGTGACGAGTGGCATGTATCAATTGTTACAAACTTCTTTTTCTTCCAGAACAATGAACTTTTGACCCTCATCCGGGAATCTGTTTTGCATCTTAGTTAGTTTATAACTATTGTTTTTGATAGAAGTTTGTTAGTCAGGCTCCAAACAATTGACACCTTAAGTTGTTATTATGCTGTGACCAGTTTGAGTTGAATTTTTATTTATTATTGAATTCAAGTGATTCTTGTCCCTGGAAATACATAAGTGCTCCTACAAAATTCTTGGATAAAGATATTTATTGGAAGTTATACTGAATTCAAAACTGGAATAATATTTTTGTGATTCAACAAAGGACTGTTGACACAGCAGCACTTTGCAGACCACAACAGAGTTCATCGCCTTCCATTTTGGATTTCATTGGGACTTGAACTCAATTTCATTCAGAACTTTTTATTACTAGGACTTCTATTTTTTAATTCTTGGATTATTTTTGGATTTGATTCATAAAACTGTAAGTTCTTTTTTCTTAATTTTTCACTTTGTATTCAAGGGAAATAAATTATTTGTTAAATTTTACAAAGCTTGTTGTCTTCACTCTTTTCTGTTACTTATTTCAAGAGCATAGACTTGTAACAGAAAATTGGAGGCTCGTCTGGGATATATGAATTTTGGCAAAAATATTTCAGAAAACTTTTGTTTTTTGAAATTTAAATTACCCTAGTTTTCAGAATTGTTTAAATTCCAAGTATTATTTTACATTTTAGAAATCTTTAGTGAAATCAACAGGGTTTTTACAATGTCATCAAAAGTGGAGATCTTTCTTTCAAATTCTACCCAGGAACAGTTAGTCTTTTGAAAAAAGATGAATTGCTTCAGCTTGCCAAAAAATATGATCTTTCTCAGGCAAAAGCTTCTTTAATGAAGCAAGAAATAAAAAGCATTTTGGTCCTGTATTTGGTGGAAAAGAATGTTTTGGATGAAAGTGCTTTGGCTTTATCAGTAAGTCTGTATCAGACTCTGACATAAAAATAAAGGAATTAAAATTAAAATACAATATGGAATTGGAGTTAAGAAAACCTGAACTTCAGAAAGAGGAAAAACAAATGCAAATGCAACTGGAAAAAGAGGAGAAACAAATGCAGTTACTGAAAGAATAAAAGCAAATGCAGTTACAGAAAGAAGAGAAACAAATGCAGTTACAGAAAGAAGAGAAACAAATACAGTTACAACTGCAGAAAGAGGAGAGAGAGAAACAAATGCAGTTACAACTGGAGAAAGAGAAGAAAGAATTGTTGTTGTTGTTATGGGGTTTAACGCCATTTTTCAGCACAAGATAGGCTATACATGGCGGCCAGAATAAGTGGTGGAGGAAGAACCCGGGAAAACCTGGAAAGAACCACTGACCCACGAGAAGCTACTGGGAAGATTTCTCACGTACCCACACTGGCTGAGCCCCAGACTCAAACCCACTCAGGCTGAGTTGAGATGGCAGTGACCCGTAATGGTGAGAGCTTTAGACCTCTTGGCCGCTCGGGGCTCCAGGAGAGAGAGAGAGAGAGAGAGAGTGAGAGAGATGCAAATGCAAATGCAAAGAGAGAAGGAAGAAAGGGAATATCAATTTAGATTAAGAGAATTAGAGCTGGCAAGTGAAAAGCACATTCCCACTTTACACACAAATTCAAGTTTTGATGTTACTAAGAATATTAGGTTAGTGCCCCCTTTTAGAGAAAAAGAAGTAGACAAATATTTTCCTCAGTTTGAAATAACAGCTGAAAATTTGAAATGGCCAAGGGAGCATTGGACTCAATTATTACAATGTGTATTTACTGGTAAAGCTACTGATATTTACAATTCACTGTCACTGCAGCAAAGTGATGACTGTGATCTGCTTAAGGAATGCATCTTAAAAATTATAAGTTAGTCCCTGAGGCTTATCGGCAAAATTTCAGGAACTATAAAAATGAAGCTGGATAAACTCGTGTTGATTTTGCAAGAGAAAAAGTGCAGTTATTTGGTAGGTGGTGCTTAGCCAAGAAAGTTGATCAAGATTAAGAAAATCTCAGACAACTTGTATTACTTGAAGAGTTCAAGAACTGTGTCCATAGTGACATTAAGACTTATATTGATGAGCAAAAGGTCGAAACCCTGGAAAACACTGCTCGTGCTGCTGACGAGTATTTCTTAGATCATAAAATTTCTTTTGTAGGCAAATCTTCCACTCAGCAGTCTTCTGGTAAAAAAGAATTTCAGCCTAATATGAGCCCTTCTAAATTTCAATCTGGCACAACTTTTAGAAATCAAGCTTCTGATAAGCTTGATCAGAAATCCTTATCTCTTCCTAAGTGTACCTATTGCAAGAAGAAAGGACACATTATTTCTGATTGCTTCAAATTGAAAAATAAGCATCAGAATCAAGACTGACATATTCCAAATGCTCTTATTTCTAAAAGGTCAAGGTCACGGTCATGTATTGAAAGTAATACATTTTTTGGGTCTCATAAACCCCAGTCTGATTTAATCATGGAGAATTATGAACCATTCATGTTGAAGGGTTTATATCACTCTTGGGTGATTCGGCCAGTCCTATCCCTATTAAAATTTTAAGGGCCACAGGAGCTTTTATTATCAGGTACTTTGTCTTTTTCTGAGAAGTCTTTTACTGATGACAGTGTTCTTATTCAGGGAGTAGAGTGCGGCTTTGTTAATGTTCTTCTCCATTCTGTAAATTTGTTCTCAGACTTAGTCTCAGGACCAGTGACAGTCGAAACAGTGTCTTCTTTACCCATTCATTTATTACTAGGCAATGGCTTAGGTTCTGGTTAATCCACTTGCAACTGACAAGCCTTGTTTGGAGCAGAAAGTCGATCCTGTTGAAAAAGAATTCCCTGATTTATACCCAGCTTGTGCAGTTACCAGAGCTATGGCAAAGAAAGCTCTTGAGAATGATTTTGATCAGGAAAGTATTCATTTAGCTGACTCATGTATTGCTCAGGCTTCTGATAAGGTCAATTTCACTCCTTGTTTGGATCAATTTAAAGGTATTTATCACAGTGATCCTCTTTTGTCTACTCATTCTCTTTATTCTAATCAGGGTGACAAACGACAATTCCTTGTCACTGAACAGGAAAAAGATCCAGAGATCTCCTGTTTGTTTCAAAGGGCCATTAGTGAAAGTGAAGCCACTGAAGTGCCTGCCTGTTATTTCGTTACAAATGGGATTCTGGTGAGAAAATGGAGACCTCCCGAGGTACCTGCTGGTGACGAGTGGTCAGTGAACTATCAAATTGTAGTTCCAAAATCTTACAGACAGAAATTCTTAGTCTGGCCCATGAAACTCCTTTGGCTGGTTATTTAGGGATTAATAAGATTTATCATAAGATCTTGAATAACTTTTATTGGCCAAAAATTGAAAGTGATGTCTGTAAATACTGCAGATCTTGTCATACTTGTCAGATCTCAGGAAAACCCAATTAGAAGATACATAAGACTCATCTGCAACCTATTCCTGCATTTAACTAACCATTTAGCAGAATAATGGTTGATTGTGTTGGTCCCTTACCTAAGACCAAGTCAGGTAACCAATATTTCTGGGCCATAATATGTGTGTCAACACGATTCCCTGAGGCAATTCCTTTGTGGAATATTAAAACTAAAACAACAGTAAAAGCTTTGATAAAGTTTTTTACTCAAGTTGGTCTTCCCAAATCTGTCCAATCTGATCAAGGGTCAAATTTTATGTCTGGAATTTTCCAGCCAGTTATGCTTGAATTTGGCATTCAGCAATTCAAGTCAAAAGTGAAATTATGGTTTGACAGAACTTCAATGGAGAGAACTTTTGAGTCTGGTGATAGAGTTCTGTCTCTCTTGCTTATTCTTCAAAGGTTTCTTCAGATTGAGTTAAATTATAATAATAGTACTCCTAGGATGTAAATAAATTAATGGAGTACCAGTATGTTGATAGGTTAATCATGCAATTAATTTAGTTGTACCTGTCCCACTCACTGAGGATTTAAGTGAAGGAATGCAATCGGACGCTATTGATTTTTGAGTGACACATCTTCAGAATTCAGAAATTATGAATAATCTAGACCAGAAACTTTCACATTTGCAACAACAAGAAAGGAAGGAACTTAAACAGTTATTATTTGAATATGAGCACTTATTTTCAGATGTTCCTACAACAACAAAAAAAATTTACCATGACTCTGAAATTGTAAATTCCAAACCTGTGAAACAACACCCATACAGGATGAACCTTCTGAAACAGGAATACTTGAAAAAGAAATGATTTCATACAGCCTAGTAAAAGTGACTGGAGTTTGCAATGTATACTTGTTCCAAAACCAGATAAAACATTCCACATGTGCACGGATTATAGAAAGGTGAACAGTGTGACAAAAACGGATTCATTTCTATTGCCCAGAATCGATGACTGCATTGATAAAATTGGAAATGCAAAGTATGTCACCAAATTTGACCTTCTGAAAGGATTTTGGCAAATTCCACTGACGGAAAGGGCAAAGGAAATTTCGGCATTCGTGACTCAAGATTGACTTTATCAATATAAAGTGATGCCATTTGGGATGAAGGGTTCACCAAGTACTTTTCAACGTTAAAATGAACATGATTACCTCTGGTCTAGATAATTGTGATGCTTTCATTGATGACATCATCTACAACGACACCTAGGAAGAACATTTAGCAACAGTTCAGAAATTCTTTGACAGACTCACTGATGCAAGTTTGACAAATAATTTATCCAAAAGTGAGTTCTGCCATGCTTGTGTAACATTTCTAGGACATATTGTGGGACATGGACAAGTTAAACCTATAGATACTAAGGTCAAGGTTATCTCTGAATTCCCTGTGCCTGTTAGTAAAAAGCAACTGATGTGATTTTTAGGTATGGCTGGATACTATCGGAAATTTTGTTCCAATTTTTCCATAATTGCTGAACCCCTGACAAATTTATTGAGCAAGAAAACCAAGTTTCTTTGGACTGAAAAATGTCAGGAGGCTTTTGATAAGTTAAAGGCCATACTTAAGAGTGCACTAGTTCTTACAGCTCCAAATTTCAGTCAATCATTTAAACTTTCTGTTGATTCAAGTGATGTTGGGGTTGGAGTAGTATTGATTCAAGAAGATAAAAATGGTGTTGATCACACAGTGTGCTATTTTTCTAAGAAATTAAATAAGCACCAAAGAAATTATTCAACAACTGAGATGGAATGTTTGGCTTTGATATTGGCATTATAACATTTTGAAGTTTACATTAGTTCAGCTCCTTCTCCGATTTTTGTGTTTAGTGATCACAACCCCCTTACTTTCATCGGCATTTTTTTATAAACCTCATGTATAATTTACCTATGGTAAAAAGAAAGCTTTATTATATAAATCTTTTTCTTTTATGGGGGGAAGTGCTATGTATATTTAATTTAATTGTTTGTTTGTTAGTTTTAATTTTTTTTAATTCCATTACATGCTATTGTAATGTAACACTGAGTTCAGTTCTTTTTGACCTGACTGATGATTTTTTAAAAAAATTTTATTTCATTGACATAAACAACATTGTATCTAGTTCTTTACCTCATTCCAAAATCAGTGACAGTTTTGGTAAACAACATTTTTTAATTTTGTTTTTTATCTTTCTCATAGAAAGAATTGTTAAGTTGAATCAAGGTCATACCTGGCTTACGTGACGAGTGACATGTATCAATTGTTACAAGCTTCTATTTTTTCAAGAACAAGAAAGATATTTATTGGAAGTTATACTGAATTCAAAACTGGAATAATATTTTTGTGATTCAACAAAGGACTGTTGACACAGCAGCACTTTGCAGACCACAACAGAGGTCATCGCCTTCCATTCTGGATTTCATTGGGACTCGAACTCAGTTTCATTCAGGACTTTTTATTACTAGGACTTCTATTTTTTAATTCTTGGATTTTTTTGGGGATTTGATTCATAAAACTAAGTTCTTTTTTCTTAATTTTTCACTTTGTATTCTAGGGAAATAAATTATTTGTTAAATTTTACAAAGCTTGTAATCTTCACTCTTTTCTGTTACTTATTTCAAGAACACAGACTCGTAACACTATATTGTGCTAATCTTGTGCTTGTTGTTGTTGTTTTAGGGTTTAACGCCATTTTTCAGCACAAGATAGGTTATAGATGGCAGCCAGTATTAATGGTGGAGGAAGAACCTGGGAAAGTCCCGGAAGGAACCACTGACCCACAAGAAGCTAGTGGCAGGCTTTATCACATACCCACACTGGCCGAACCCGAGACTTGAACCCACGCAGTCAGAGGTGAGATAGCAGTGATCTGTAACAGTGAGCGCTTTAGACCACTTAGCTACTTGGGGCCCTGCTAATCTTGTGGACCTCATAATAATGAAAATAAAGAAAATTACAATGTAATGAAAATGGTGGTGTTATTGCTGTTGAAAGATGAAAGATATTTTACACATCGTCTACGAGCACAGTAGAGTTTTCTGTGAATCCATAATGAATCATTTAATTTCATGCAAATTATTAACTGCAAAATGCAAAGAATCATGAAAACATGGCACATGCAGAAGCATTAGTTCATGTGTGTGTGTGTGTGTGTGTGTGTGTGTGTGTGTGTGTGTGTGTGTGTGTGCATGTGTGTATGTATGTTGGTCTGAGCATGTTAATGTTTTTTTAAATATTAATTTTGTCTACCCATACTGGCATACTGGGTATGTATACTAATAGCACTAAAATAAAGCTTCTTTACTAAAATTTTAAATTAGGGTCCTGTAAAATTTATGGTTTAGTTCCATACAATATCATACATCTTTACTAAAATTTTAAATTGGGGTCCCGTAAAATTTATGGTTTAGTTCCATACAATATCATACATCTATATTCAAAGACTGTGGATCTTCTTTACTAAAATTTTAAATTGGGGTCCCGCAAAATTTATGCTTTCGTTCCATACAATATCATACATCTATATTCTAAGACTGTGGATCTTCTTTACTAAAATTTTAAATTGGGGTCCCGCAAAATTTATGCTTTCGTTCCATACAATATCATACATCTATATTCTAAGACTGTGGATCTTCTTTACTAAAATTTTAAATTGGGATCCCGCAAAATTTATGCTTTCGTTCCATACAATATCATACATCTATATTCTAAGACTGTGGATCTTCTTTACTAAAATTTTAAATTGGGGTCCCGCAAAATTTATGCTTTCGTTCCATACAATATCATACATCTATATTCTAAGACTGTGGATCTTCTTTACTAAAATTTTAAATTGGGGTCCCACAAAATTTATGCTTTCGTTCCATACAATATCATACATCTATATTCTAAGACTGTGGATCTTCTTTACTAAAATTTTAAATTGGGGTCCCACAAAATTTATGCTTTCGTTCCATACAATATCATACATCTATATTCTAAGACTGTGGATCTTCTTTACTAAAATTTTAAATTGGGGTCCCGTAAAATTTATGCTTTCGTTCCATACAATATCATACATCTATATTCTAAGACTGTGGATCTCGTAAGACTCAGAATATATTGTTAATAATCTTTGGCAAAAGCATTGTATGTTAGTTTTTCTTCTCTGAATTCATAATGTATCAATGTCCTGCAAAAATTACTTACAATTACAAAATTGAAAAAAAATGTTCATACAGTTAGTTTGTTTTCATCTGTATGTACTAGTCACAATATGCTACTGTTGTAATTAAACTTTTTTGTCTATATGGTAATGCCTTTTTCTAAAATATATTTAGGTAGAATTTATCTTGATACTAAATTAACATTATGTACCAAAGCTAATGATCACTTTAAGCTGTTTTCATTTAAGCTGATTAGTTGAATTTACAATGTATTAGTTAATTTTATGAAAATGTATACTATACAAGAGC
>JAECUM010035569.1:0-11989 GCA_016617855.1 Megalonaias nervosa
CGAAACCGATTAAATATGGGGGAAATTATAGAATTTGTCAACCCAGGATTAATATGATCCTTGTAGTGACATGAAGGTTCGAAAAGTCCGCTCTTTTTCCTCCGTTCCTGCTTACGGATATGATCAGTTGAGAGGTGTACGGTGCACACATTAAAGCGCCGAGCGGGTGCCATGAACTAATTCGACCAATAATTAAAGTGTACGATGTGCGTACATTAACTTGACGTACATGGCGGAAAGGTCGCACATGTCTATACTGAAATATAAGTAAGACCATTCACAATGGAAAACGGGCATGGTCAAGTTGGTAATCTGATGGAGGCTACCAGCTTGATAGAACGAGTCCAGCACGTCCTGGATCGAGTAAAAGAATCGCTTGCCCCATCCCAGACACCTGCAATGGGAAACTAATTCTCTCAGAATTGCTAAACAGTTCATCAGAAAGTTGGGGAAAGAGGAACGGGTTAAATTTAAAGTGGCGTCGGCTTAGGGAAAAGTAGATACTGAAAAAAGAGAGGGAATTCAACAGGAGCAATACCAAGCAATACCAAATGGATAATAATGCAAGAGAAAATTATAAGATTGGACCATCCAAATTGGATATCAAAGGAGGTGTAAGGAAAAGATAAAAGGATAAGAATGGGAAAAGAAGCCAACGTGCCTCGATTTTTAGGCTTGTGGTCTCCACAAAATATCATGTTCATCGTGTAGTACAGTGGTAACTAATGGAAACTTGTAAGATAAAATGGCCAGGTCACTAGAAAAAAGATATACTAATTCTATTAAAAAAAACCATTTATGTATGTTTTCTGTTTTATGTGTTTGTGAACGCTATTGACAAATAAAAGTTAAAATCCCTTTGATCCATTCTTGCTTATATGTAATAGTATGATTGTATGTAAGAATATAGTAGTGTGTCTATAAACACTTCCTACGTTTGTATATTTGTGTGAAGAATGCTTATCAGCACTTCCTACCCTTTCCGTCTGATAGAACGTATGTTTGTGTGTCTGTGTGTGTGTGTGTGTGTGTGTGTGTGTGTGTCGTAATAAAAGAGGTGTTCCAAGTGTGTCTTTTGGATAGTATATGTGGTGTGTTTAACTGCAAATGAATGCGTGTTGGATTGTATATAACACAATTTAATATTATCATTATAATCTGAGGTCATAAAATCGCTTGAGGCGATACATTCTTAGACCCATGTTAATTTTATGTTTGAGTCCCAAGTGTCATTTCCATTTAACATTTGGCGTAATGTTAATTCACGTTTGAATCTATAAACATTCCACCCACTGAGGCTGTAAACCCCCACAATGCCATTTCCATGTTAAACGTATGAAGCAGAATTTCCCGTTTGAGTTCCAAGTGGTGTCTCCATGCAATCCGATGGCGTAATGTTAATTCCCGTTCGAATCGTAAGTGACACATAACTGCTAACATTATGTTTGCAAAATAGGGCATTCTATTAATTTCATCTATTTTCTAATGCCGAGGTGTTTTGGTTATATTTGTTTTGTCAACTTTTTAACAACAAATGAGAAATTGGCGTTAAGAATAAAAGTCTACTTACAAAGATAATTTAAATGCATTATTTGACTCCGAATGTCTCCCAAATCTGTAACGTAAAGACATGGATTAAAGTAATGAATAATATTGGTATGGAAGGCACAGTCAATGGTACATAAAACGCTATTATTAGAATGGAGGATACAGTTATATTAAAAATAGTATTACAATCGATGACACGTTTAATGGTATACAGAAATAATATCCTGTTATAATAATGATAAATCGGCATTTTTCAAATAAACTTGTTCCTTTGGACAAAACAAAGTTGATTTCGACAATAACAAAAACAACGATTATGACTAGGATGGTTCTGCTGTCGGAGGTAATCTGTCATTGTTGTATCATGTCGAAATTTAGGCATCGATGATGATGATGATGAAGATAATGATGACGATGACAAAGTTGTTGATTATAATCATGTTGATAATTTTGGTAATAGTGATATCATCAATAACAACAACAAGCAACAACAACGCCATCATCAGCGTCGACGTTGTCATCGTCTATGTTATAGTTTACCATCATCATCATCATCATTATCAGCCGCAAAATGTTACGTATATGTAATGTTAATTTACAATCCTATAAATGTGCAAGTTCAAATAAAGTAATTTCTTCGAAACAGATGGACCTTTTAAGCATTTAAAAATGAAATTCCATCTACTTATCCATGTAAAATTATGCACAAGATACTATTGTTAAAAAAATGTATTTGCTTGAATCCTTTATTTTTCATCATGGTTAACCATCGTTTGAAACTTCTATTTTCTAGCTGATTCGTACTGCCGATGCGATTAATGTATCAAGGATTGAAAAAATTAGCATGTAAAGGTTTGCGTTACATTTTCAGGAAATGGTTCTGTATTTCGCATGGGTTTGTGTTTTACAGCAGACGGTAATATGATGCGGAAGCAAACAGAGTAAACTGCACTGATCAAGGAAACATCACAGCAACCGATCCAGACCTATAGAGCGTCCAGCAGGGGTAGTAGAGCGACAAGGGATTGGGCCTGTTTAGCGTCAAGGGAAATGGAACAGGGTGACGTCGTGGACACTGGACACTGGCAACAATGTTGCAAGTGGCTGACCTCAATCGGGCGAAACAGGGACAACGGGAAAAAAACTATAACGCTTGGCGGGGCGGGATATTTAATTTATATTATACCTGGCACAGCGGGACATATAACTTTATATAACGCCTTGCGGAACGGGACATATAACTTCATATAAATTAGAACATAGGTTCCGCCGACAAATTCCGCGCGGTACTGACCAACGGTACGGGTCGACTCGTACCGTTTATGCAAATACACAAACATAGATTGATGAACATAAATCTATCACATAAAACATCGACTAAAACGTTTTTAGGCAAGAGAGTTAATCTTTTCGAGGCAATGAAGTATCAATTTAACTTTCATCTACTTTCTCTCCTCCCTTCTTTGACTCCACCAGCACCTCAATTTTTGCAAGACATTTTTCTTCTTCTTCTTCTTCTTCTTCTTCTTCTTCTTCTTCTTCTTCTTCTTCTTCTTCTTCTCCTTCTCATCCTTCTATCTATATTTAGCTGCAACTTATGGGAAACTGCTATGGAAAACCCAGCATATATTTATACCCTCAACTTGTGTGACTATCCTATTTGAAACCCTAGTATCTATATATCACTACAACCTGTCGGAATTCCTATGGAAAAACCGCAAGTCTATATATGTAGCATCAAAAATTCTAGCATCAATGACGTCACTTTACGGGACACTAGGGGAATAATGACAACAGTGTTGCAAGTGGCTGACCTGAATACGCGCTACTGTAGGTAGGTGAAATATATTTGATAGGCATAAAGGGAGTTTTATAGGGACAAAGAAAGACCAATACACTCATACACACACACTCCGAACGTTATGTGTTAGTTTAGAATGTAAACGAAGAAGATGAAATTTCACAAAATAGACTATCCCTTACACCACACAAATATTATCCATCACACCACTATGCTATCCAACATATCATACACACTATGCAAAATGCATTGTGTTCGCTTAGAATGTAAAAGAAGGAGATGAAATCTCACAAAATATCTATCCCTGAAACCAGAAAATGCTATCCATTACACCCACTATACCATCCATTATATCATACTGACTACCCAAACACCTTGCGTTAGCTTAAAATGTAAGAGAAGGAGTTAAAATATCACAAAATAAACTATCTCTTACACTACCAAAATTAAAATGAGGAAAAACGTTAGTATCTATTATAGTCACAACTGGCAGGAAATTCCTTTGTAAAAACGTAGTATCTATTTATAGTTACAACCTGTGGAAATTTCTATGAAAAACCCACTATCTATGTACAGCTACAACTTGTGGAAATTTCTATGGAAAAAACCAAATTTATTTATAGCCTCAAAACACAAACCTTATATATAGGGACTCCTTTGCGTCTAAAATTTAGTCATTTGCAAATTTGCGATCAAGATGAAACAAGCGTACGATTCCATTGAGAAAGAAGATGAAGAAAGTAAGAGGCAAAGACGTGACATATCGCCTCGCACACGAACTGAAGTTTTGGCTCAAATCGATGCCAGCGATTTTCAAGGCGACATGAGCGAGACTGAATCCATACCTACGACTTAGACCAGACCAAGAGAGTCTACGCCCGCTCAAAGTCAAACAGTGTTACCACGTTCGAGAGACGGATAAACGCTCCTCTAGAAAATTTAGAATCACAGCCTACACGTACACCGTGAAATGTAAAGAAGCACCGCTGAAGAAAACAAAAGGGTTCATCACTGATTTGTAGGATTCTTTGTTAACCACACTGACAGGAAAATGTGAAGCTAAAAAAGAGGATCACTTGGTCGAGTTTAGCAGGCCTTCAGAATTGACACCTTCCAAAATCATCGATAAGATTCAACGCGTGCAGCAGTCCAACGACAAGTTTCACATCACCGATGGAAAAGCTAAAATTTGCATGGCCGGACGCAAAACGATGTTATTAGTTGAGGACCTTTGCAGCATCAAGCGCAGCCTCGTTCAGATGTGATTAGCCGGGGCCATCGTGGTGGGACGAACGTCTGCCGACAAGAGAGACACGGTAGAATGGAAAGGAGCCTGGAAAACTATTCAACAATCGGACCAAGCCAAACAACGAAGAGAAGCAGAACTCCTGTTACAGCAAGCGGGGATATCTAAAGATACACTCTGTGGAATTCCTGAAATGCAAACATTGCAAGACGTGTTAGCTCAACGTTACACCTTGAACGTACACCCTAAAGAAGTGCGCGGACCTCAGTTGTTTCGAGGCAAAAATTTCAAAGACGGAAAATACATTCACGTCTATCATCATGATGAACGTTCGATACCATTACCAGTATCAACACATTCCTCGGATACAGTTATTATTGTGAGAAATGTGGCTATGGCTATAACAAACGGATGCAACACAAGCAATGGAGGTTAAAATGTGAGGGATGTTTGGTCTCTAAACCCTGTCTTGACGAAGGAAAAGAGCAAGTGCATTGCCCTGCTTGTCAGCGCACTTTTGTCAGCTCTACCAGTTACCAACAACATCTGAAGACGCAAGGTTCACAGAAGAAAAAATACTTGTCAATTGCTGAGATTGTTCCCTACTTGTGGACAAGTGATACGTACCAACTGTATTAAGGATCACGTACGTCCAGGAAAGAAACGATGTCACATTTGTCACCAAATCGTGGACTTGGAACACGAATGCCACATTCAAAAATACCATTCCAAACATGAAGAGGAAGATAACCAGAAGAAAGACAATTTTATATTTTTCGATTTTGAATGCATGCAAAACTTGCAATCATATCCCTAATTTAGGCGTGTCTCATCGAGCGTGCGAGAAGTGCATCCAATAATTGATCTTTAGTCATTGCCCTCACCGTAGCAAGATTCTTGGAGGACGTGAGAAAATCTTTCGGGGACCATACACGCTGACCGATTGAGCCCAATGGATCATGGACACCATCGACGAGACATGTAGCCAAGAGGACATCGAATGTTACGGAGATTGCCATCGCTATGCCACGGTGACGGCTCACAATTTCTCGGGATACGATAGACAGTTTCTTCTGAAATAATATACGGAACAAGGCACCTAACGCCCTAAGGTCACTTTGAACGGAGCCAAAATCATTTCCACGCAAGTGGGACAAGTGAAGTTTAAAGATTCGATGAGATACTTTGCCATGCCGTTAAGCCGAGTGCCTAAAACATTTTAAACGACAGAAATGGCCAAAGGCTATTTTACACACTTCTTCAATATCAAAGCCAATCAACATGCCGTTCTGTCGCATTTGCCTGATGCTCACTACTTTGACTCCGACAACATGCACACCGAATAACGTGAAGCTTTCCACGCTTGATACCATTCTAACACCTCTGACCCCTTCGACTTTCAGGAAGAAATGTTACAGTATTGTCGTTCCAACGTGCACATTTTACGACGTTGCTGTGGAAAAATTCGAAAACTGTTCATGGAGCACGGAAGGATCGATCATTTGAAAGAAGCCTGAACCATTGCCAAAGCGTGCTCCTTAGTGTACCGCAAGCGATTCATGCCCGAAAACACCCTGGCTGTTATACGTCCTCAGACGACGAACTATGTCAAATGTCAATACGCAGTCAAAGCTCTACGCTGGCTACATTACTTGTGCGACAAGGAAGACAAATGGATCCAACATGGCAGAAAAGAAGGAGGCGAAAAGACCATTGGAACGTATTCGGTGGATGGTTGGGACTTAAAAAATTCCAAGATCGCGTACGAGTTTAACGGTTGCTTATTTCACGGATGTCCCATCTGCTGCCCTCAACGTGACAACAACAATATGTTTCTTCAACGTACCATGGAAGACTTGTACCAAGCTACTTGTCAACGTCGCTTGAAGTTAGAACAGCAAGGATACCAAGTGGTGGAAATGTGGGGACACCAGTACGATCACCGTTTGAAAACCGATCCCCAGTTTAAAAGCATCGTAGAAAGTTACAAGCTGGTGGACCCTCTGTACCCACGGGATAGTTTGTATGGAGGACGGACGAATGCCACCTGTTTGCTGTACCAAGCTGACGAGGAGAAAGGAGAAGAAATCAGATACCTGGACGAGTGTTCTCTGTATCCTTACCTGTGCAGATATTGTCACTTTCCCGCACGGCACCCACAATTGCTGACTGAATACATCGACGTGGAAAACATTCGACAATACGTACGATTGATTAAATGTAAATTCTTGCCTCCCACCGTTTTGTACCATCCCGTTTCACCTCATCATTGCCAAGGAAAACTGATGTGTCGTACTTGTGCCAAAACGTTCAACCAAGACCAATCTTGTCTGTACATCCAGGAAGAACGAGCCTTGACAGGAACGCTGGTCAACATGCAATTGTTCAAAGCTCTGGACCTGGGATACCGATTGTTAGAAGTGTACGAAATTTACCACTTTCCCAAGACAGAAAAATGCAAGGGCGATGAGACTCAGAAAGGCATTTTCGCAGACTACGTGGATGCCTTTTTGAAACTGAAACAAGAAACCAGCTGGTATCCTTCCTGGTGCCACACTCCCGAAGACCAAAAGAAATTCAAAGAGAAATACTTGGAGCAAGAAGGCATCACTTTAGATCACATCGAGAAAACGAAGGATGGCGATCGTTGATATTGAATTGTTTGTGGGGTAAAATGGCACAAGGGCCGTGTTTTCCCAAGACGGAGTAATTGACAGAACGTTCCCGCTATTTCCAGATGATTCACAACAAAACCAAAATCATGAAATACGTGGAAGTCCTTCGTGAAGACTTGATCTTAATCAGTTACGAAGAAGAACTGGACTTTGTACAGGCTGACGAATTTGGAAATGTCATTATTGCGGCCTACGTGACAGCCCATGCTCGCTTAAAATTGTACGAAGCGTTACACCAGTTAGGAAATCGTCCTTTCCAAAGCCCATACTCCCATGCTAAAACAACTCATTCAAACCGCCTCCAAAGATGTAGTCGATATCGTGTGCGAATGTTATCTGAATGTCCTGAAAGGAACGATACCTTTGTCTCAACATCAGAAAATATGCTTAGCTAAGCATCGACACTTTCTTCGCCAAATGGTCCAGAAGAAAATACCCATCCATTAAGAGAAAAAGATGTTGGTGCAACGCGGAGGATTTGTTCACCTTTTGTTAGGATCCATACTAAAAGAAAGATTGGCAACATTGCTGGGAGGATTCATGGGAGCAAGATAAAAGGACGAAGAAGATAAAATAAACCTCTGGCTCAAACATTCTTAGACATGACCTTTGGAATCTGATGGAAGGACGAAAACTGAATTTAGTGCCTTGCAAACGATGGCTGAAATTCCATCGTTGGCAAGAACAACGGACCCCACATTTACCTCCGAATCTTCATTTGACCGAGATGTCCCAGCTACAACACAAATTGCAATCGTTGATGAATCTCAGCGATTTGTCAGAAACGGAAAATCACAACGGTACGGTCAAGTGTTGCAACGACTGCAACTGTTTCATCAGAAAGCTTTAGACGAAACAGCTTCAGCGACTCTGAAAGATTTTAAGACACTGTTGAAAAGTCCATCGACACCCCAAGTGACCAAGACAGAAAAAGGAGAAGAAGAAAAAGAGTTTCAAGTCCACCAGAAAAAGTACGCAAGTTAACAACACTACCTACATCCAGAAGTGGTTGGATGAAAAAGATGATGACAACCCCTTCTTCAACAGAAGAGAAAAGGAAAGAAGGGAAGACGGAAGTTAAACAAGAACTGATTACCCCTGTTCAGACATTGTCCTCGACATCTATTGCTCGTGGGACACGTAAAGCCTTACAAACCAAGAAAATACCACAGTAAGAAAAGAGTAGCATCAGTGAACAGTGGGTGACTTATTACAAAAAGTCCTTATAGAGAATGTGTTAGCCAGCGTTTACTACGATCCATCGCATCCTGTAGGTTACAGAGGATATCCAAAATTGTATCGTGCTACCAAATCCCGACTCAAAAGTGTCCGTTTACCTCAAGTGCAACGATGGTTACAAGAACAAGCCACGTACACCTTACACAATCCCATTCGACGAAAATTTTCCAGAAATCGCACCCGAGTGGAGGGTATCGATCATCAATGGCAAGCCGATTTAGCCGATGTCTCCGATTTGGCCTCCTACAATCGTGGCTACAAGTATTTGTTTTGTGTCATCGACGTCTTCTCCAAATTTGATTGTGTCATGCCACTGACTTCCAAGTCAAGCTCCTAGTTAGTGCAAGCCATAAACCTGGTGTTGAAACAAAGCGGTCGCCACCCTCTTCGATATCAAACCAACAATGGCACCGAATTTCTGAACCAAGCTTTCCAGAAAGAATTAAAGAAACGAGACATTCATTTTTTCACCACCAAGATCCCCGAAACCAAAGCCAGCATCGTGGAACGTTTTCAACGCACCTTGAAAGAACGCATGTAGAAATATTTTACGCATCAACATACTCTCAAGTACATTGACGTCTTACCGCACGTGGTCCAAGCGAACAACCAATCGTACCATCGGAGCATCGGATGTGCCCCCCAAGAAGTGACTCCCAACAACGAAGTGACCATCTTCGAGCGTCTGTTTGGTACGTCCACGACTTTGACTGCCCCTAAGAAAGGCGAAGTGTTGGCGACGGGAGATTGGGTGCGAATTGGCAAAACCAAATACACTTTCGACAAAGGTTACTTACCCAACTGGACCACCGAATTGTTTCGTGTCACCGAACGAGTGCGTGGCCGTCATCCTGCCGTCTATAAATTGGAAGACATGAACAGGAAAGTGTTAATAGGAACGTTTTATTGGCCGAGTTACAACGTGTGACCAAAGAAGAAGACAACGTGTACGACATTGAAAGCATTCTCGAACAAAGAATCCGAAAAGTAGAGAACGAAGTGTCAAAGAAGTCTAATTACGTTGGAAAGGATATTCTCCCAGTTTTGACTCTTGGATAGACACTTCGCAAGTAATCGACTATAAAATGAAGTGACCATCATACCCTTGAACACAGCATCAACCACCACGGCAGTGACCATGTCCTTCACCGAGTTCTTCTTTGCAAGATCTACAAAAGCAACCCTTGTGGGTGTGGTGCGGAGAACATGTGCCTAAAACACCAATCGTCTTTCTCTGCCAAATCTTTGTGGATTATTGTGTTATCGGTGCTGCCATTGCCAATTTGAGTTTGCAACAAGGAGACAAACAATTGTGGACCAATTTACTGAGCAGTTGCATAGGTTACCTTCTCCCAAATCCTTCCATGAAATACTCTAACGGTAACAACGAGAGCCTTGCGTCCAACACCAGTCACCCTCCCAACAGTCACCACCCATATAACCACAATAACCCTCTTTTGGACACTCCTCTCACTTCCAGTGACCCCTCAGACAGCAGAACTCAGGAATTATGAATAACCAATTTTGCTTAACGTTACCCAGTGACAGTTCCATGGATGTGTTTCCCCACAATACATTGTGCTGTTTCACGGCCAAATTACCTCAGGCCCTCCAATTGGATCATGAAGCCCATTGGGAGGTGGTTTTGGTCGAAATGATTCACCCTACACAAATCAAATACTTCACTGAAAATCAAAACACTTTTGAGGTCGAAGTTCTGAACGACCAAGTGCAACAATACTTGAACGAAAACGAAACTGTACATGCCTCTATGAAACGACCAGTGTCCCCGGATAATCCAGGGTACCTCTGTCTGTTGAAAATTCCTGCAGGCTATTATTTTAACGGTCAACATCTCGTGGATACGATTGCTGCCAGATTCAGTGCGCTGTTTGGCAAAGCCTTGGATAAAAGCAAACGAAGTGTCACCCTCGAGTATCATAAAGTGGCTCGTGAACTGCTGATGAAATTTTCGGATGCCAAAACGTTGTCCATTACATTTTGTCCTGAATTGTTTGTCATTTCGGGTGGAGACCTAAAGATGGACAAGGGCCCACTCATGCCACCCATCGCCAACAACTTGCCTTTTGCAATGTATTTTCGATCCCCTGTAGAACTGAACCAAGGACTCAATTTGATATTTGTGTAATCTAATGTGGTGGAGTACAACGTGGTGTGACACTCCTCCGTACAATTACTTCGAGTCATTCCTTTCAAAGTAGACACTGCCACGTCCAAGAACGAGGAAGGTGGAAACACCTGTCACGTTCATCGCAAATTTGTACATCTTCAATATTTACCTGTCAGTAAGTCGTATTTCGACATTGTCAACATTACTATAAAAGGAGACCTGGGACAAAATATTCCATTCACCAAAGGGAAAGTCACAGTGAAACTCCATTTTCGAAAACGATTCTCTAACGACTTGTAAGTCATGTATCCTGTGTAGCAAGGAGTCGCTTGACAGCGAGGACATGGTTTAGGAGATATGCTGAGATCAGCCTTTCGTTCGGTGGTCCCCGTTTTGAAACCAATGGTGATACGATGATTGCACGCCTTGAAATATGCCGCTTTTAAGCAAGGCAAAGAATTTCTCCAAGATGTCATCATCGACAAACAAAGTCCCAAAAAAGCCTTCTTGAGAGCAGGCAAAAATATCTTGCTTCAAACAGGCAAAGACCTTTGTGGCTGACGAGAAACTCCTATAACTACGCTGGACGTTACCCAGTCAGACATTCCTGCTTCCCTGACACCACACCAAGGAAAATGCAGAAAGAGACGACGAAGATACCCCTTCAGAGGACTTCACACCCCCAGAGCTAGAAAGACCAAGAAAAGAAGAACCGTCTGAGAATTAGACGTTTTTGACTATGAAATCATTGATAGAGAAAAATGATGCACCGAATGAATATTCCAAGTGGGAACTGAATCTGTTTGACATGCCACCCACTATGATGACGATGCAAGAATCCCAAATGGGTAGAATTTCATCCCATCTCCTCTTTGACAACCTCATACCCATCGAAGTTTGAAATCAAAGGATAGCCCGAAGATTACATCGATCTGAATAGCGGTTACTTGAACCTGAAAATCAAAGTTCTCCATCCGACTGGAAATACTGTAGACGGTAATGAGGAAGTAGCTCCTTTCAAACATTTCATGCATTCCTTGTTCAATGAAGTGGACTTGAATAACCAACTGGTCAGTAGCAGTATGGACACTTACCCTTACCGAGCGTACCTAGTAAATCTCTTGACATACGGAAAAGATCCCAAGAACACCCATCTGAATGCTTGCTTGGTTTGGACACCTGACACGGTAGGGAAATTCAAAGATACCGATTTGATTACAGATAAAGATCCAAGCTACAATGTGGGATACAACGACCGACGGAACAAAATAAAGGATGGGCAGAGTTTAGAAATGATGGATTGTTTGCATTTGGACATGTGGTTGCAAGAGAAGTATTTGCTGAACGGA